>PVLD010004046.1:0-131721 GCA_004027595.1 Dinomys branickii
CACTCAAGATAACAACCAGGGCTTCCCAGAAAAGAACTGTAGCCATCCTTTGCAATATCGAGGACCCAAGCTTTTCCAATGATGAAGACAACTCAGTTCGTATCAGGAAAACCAGCGTGACAGGCCTCTCCAAGAGGACTGACAACACACCATCTTCCTCGTCAGTTCAGCTGGTTCCCTCACTCCCTTCAGATCTGTGCTCAAAATGCACAGTAAAAAAAAAGTCTTTCTTAACCACCCCTTTTTCCTTATCTTTTTAAGTGTTCTCTGAAACACTAACCTGATACGTCAAACTCTTATTTACCTGTCTGTCTGCGATTACCACACACATTTGACAAGGCCAGACTTCATCCGGTTTACCAGTCCCCATTCCTAGCCTAACACAATACCTGGCAAACAGTTAGAGGCCAGTAGCAATAAACACTGGTTGAATGAATGAACCTCTCCAGACCTCTATTTCCTCCCTAAGAGGGGATGTGGACCCCCTTGCAGGAATGTTGAGTGGATTAACTGAGACTTTGACAGCAGAGTGAGCGCTCCATAAATGTGAGGCACAGGCAGGAAAATAATGCGCGGTCAGTGTGACTGCTCTGAGAGATGCAGCCTTTATTTCCTTCACTAATCCTATACTCCTCCTGACTCCAAAAAGGATTATGTAGTGCAGGACATCCTTATATTCCAGCAAAGTACAATAAATGGCCTTGCTCTCAACCTCTTTTGGGTACTATCCCCCCCTCCCCCAGGGAAAGGGATATTGACGAATACCAGTATTATCTGCATTTCTATGATTAAATCTTTCACAAAGGTAGATTTTTGTTTTGTTAAGGTTTGCAAGCTCCGAAGGACTAAAAGCAGCGAAGGGGGAGGGGAGGAGGGGAGGGGGAGGGGAGAACCTGAGCTCCCAGCTCGCTCCTCAAATCCCCTCCCACGGCTAAGCTCCTTTCCGTGGCTTAGAGCTTCCTCTCCTCAGTAAGCACCGCTTTTCCAAACTGGGCGCTGTACACCCTTCCATTCATCTCCCGGCTCTTCACACCTGTGGCTGACGAAAGCGGGAGGCCTGGCGCACAAGAAAGCTTTATACTTGAGGGAATACCTCAAAATGTATCTCTCTGGGGGCGGGGGGGGGCGGGGGCGCCCGACTCCAGCCTCCAGACCCCGGGCATCCGGCTGCCGCGCCCCGCCTCTGGCCTAGAGGCCTCGCCGCCCCTCAGCTTAGGGCACAGCCGGGCCGCGCGGGAGGCCGCGGCCACCAACACCCGGCTCGGCGGGGATCCGGCCTCCCGAGCTGGGCCCGGGCAAGGGGGCGCTGGGCACCGGAAGATCCGGAGCGCGGGGCGTGCGATGGAAGTCTCCAGACGCGAGGCGGGGGTAGCGCGGGAGGGGGACTCGGAACGCGCGGAGCGCCCAGCCCGGGGGGGAGGGGCAGGCGCGCGCGGGGCCCGGACCCGCGCGGGAGGGGGCGGCGGCCGGAGGGCGCGGGACCAGGCCGCGAGGCGGAAGCGCGGTCGCCCCCCATCCTCACCTCTGAGCATCGGCTCCGGCCGCGGGATGACTGCGACCACCACGGCCTCGTCATCGTCCTCGCCTTCCTCACACTTGAGCGTCACCTCGAAGCAGTCGAGTGCGGCGCCCTCGGTCCTCAGGGCCATGATATGGCCGGGGGGCGGTCGCAGTGACCGGACGCCAGAGGACCAGCGCGCAGGCCTCAGTGCGCTGCCGGCCGCCGCCCGCGCCCGGGACCGCGCTAGGCTCTCGGCCCGCCCCTCAGCCCGCCGCCCGGCCGGCCGCGAGAGAACCGCACGCGCCGCGACCCCGGCCGGGGAGGGCTCAATCCGGGGCCCGAGCCCCGCCGCTCGCTTTTACGGAGGCCCAGCGTCGGCGCCCGCCTCCTGGGCCCGCCCCGCCCCGCGGCCAATCACGCGTGGCTCCGCCCTGCCACGAGGCTCGGTCAAAATTCCCGGTGGGGCCGAGCCGCCCACTCCCGGGGGCGCCGCGGGGCTTCGGTTTTTGCAGAGCGTCGGACCCCGAGTGGGTGGTGGTGCCAGAACACTATCAGGTGTTCCCCGCTTCTTTGCCTTTCCGTGAACAGGTCATCCAGGTGCACGGGCGAGAGAAGAGCGATGAAAGACTGGGCAAGGGCAGCGGTTTGGAAGAGTGGAGGCTAATTTCCTTCCGATTTGCCAGTTCTGTGATCTTGGTCACGTTCTGTGTCCTTGACGAGCACATCCATTCTTTGAAAACCTGTGTGGGACTCGTCTGGATAAGAGACTTAAGAGGGACCTCATGGAGTGTGGGCGTATGTGAACCGCCTGGATGCTTATGATTTTCGTCTGTGATTTGGTTTGGTTTGATTTTTGCTATTGAATTCCGGACCTTCACAGTGAACTATATCCCCAGCGCCTTCCCTTAAAATTTTGAGACAGGATCTTGCTAAACTGCTCAGGCGGGACTGCAACCTGGAATACTCCACTCCTGCCTCAGTTTCCCAGAGTGCTGGGATTACAGTATGCCCCACCAAACCCGACTATGATTTTCGTATTTTAAAGCTGAGTCCAGAGATAGTATGGCCGTACCTATGGTCACAGCAATCCCTTGAGAGCCCCAAGACCAAAGTCCAGTTGCTGTGACACTGCTGCATCCGGCACGCTGTGGATGAGCCTTGCCTCTTGGACACAGAAACCCCGCCTGAGGCTTGGGTTGAGGAAACCCAAAATGGTTGATACTACTGAGCCTCCAACCTAGTCACGTACATAGACCAGACAGTAATTTAGAATAATTTAAAAGGATAAGAGAGGAGTTGTGAACTAGCCTATAGGGATAATAGTACTTCTTTTTTTTCCTTCACGTTGGTCCTGGCTATTGAACCTAGGGCCTCTCACACATGCTAGGCAAGCCAATCCATACTCTCAACCCTTAATTTTTTGGGGGAATATTTGCAATACGTAATGAATACATTAATTGTGGGGAGTTGATAATGTGTTTCACATCTTAGCCTTTTTTGGTCTCTCCCTCCACTTCCTTCCCTTCCAGTCTTTCTCTCTATTCCTAGATCCCTTTACCATCTGCAAAAAGTCTACTTGCCTGTTTCCTATTGTTTGTGTATTTATGTATGTATGTATTGGGTATCAGAAATCAAACTCAGGATCTGCACTTGCCAGGCGCTTGTGCCCCAGCCCTGCACATCTTTTATAAAAATTACTTTGAAAGAGGGCCTTGCTAAACTCCCCAGGCTGCCCTAGAACTCTCCATCTTCTTGCTTCAGCCTCCCACCCAGCTGGGGTTATGGGCGTCAGCACTATGTCCAGCTACTGTCTATTTTTTCAGAGAAATTTTTATTTTCAGCTGGTCAGGGTGGTGCATGCCTGTAATCCTAGCACTTGGGAGGCTGAGGCAGGAGGATTGCTGCCAGTTTGAGGCCAGCCTGGACTACATAGTGAGTTCAAAGTCAGCCTGAACTACAGTGAGACCCTGCCTCAGATTCTTTTTTTTTAAATGTAGCTCAAGTTCATGTCGAACTCACACTGTAGCCCAAACTGGCCTCAAACTCACAATAGTGTGCCTCAGCCTACCAACCCCAAGTGGGTGGTGGTGCCGGAGCGCTATCAAGTGGTGGGATTACAGGTGTGCAGCGCCAGGTCTGGCTCACTTGTGGGTTTTTTTTTTTTTCAGTACTGGGAATCGAACTCAGAACATCCAGCTTTCCAGGCAGATGCCATGCAGCTGAGCTAAACCCCCAGCCGCACCAGGTCTGGCTAAGAAAATTTTAAATGCATCTAATACTTCTATTGGAGCAAGGATCTTGTCCAGGTTCTTGGTTTTCTGAAGAAAGAACTGAGCAAGACATGCACAAGTAACAGCAGAGTCAAAGATTTGAAACTGAGAGTACAGGGCTGGGGATATAGCTCAGTGGAATAAGCACTTGTCTAGCAAGCGCAGGGTCCTGAGTTCGATCCCCAGTACCGGAAAAGAAAAAAAAAAAAGAATAGAAACTGAGAGTACAGCCGGGCATGGTGGTGCGCTCCGGGCATGGTGGTGCGCTCCGGTAGTCCCAGCACTTGGGAGGCTGAGGCGGGAAGCTCCTTGTGAGTTGGAGACCAGCCTGGGCTACAAAGTGAGCTCAAAGCCAGCCTGAACTGCATAGCGAGACCCTGTCTCAAAAAGACCAAAAAAAAAAAAGAAAAAATCTGAAAGTACACTACAGAAAGAGATCTAGCCATGGTGCACAGCCCTAAGGGGACTTAGTGCTGAGGGTTTTAAGCATTAGGGTTTGGAGTAGGATGAAGGGACTGCACTGAAGTTTGATTCAGAGTGGCCTGGCTTGGCTTCTCTGGAAGACAATGCAGTTTTTCACCTTTTATGGCCCTTGCAAGAACTGTCATGGTGCCCAAAGCCTACAAGGGTCAAGTCATGATGAGATGGTAATCAGGACTGGGGTCAGTCAAGTGTTGCTGAAGACCACTGGGCTCATCCTGGAGACTTACTGTGTGTAAGCTAAGTTACCTGGTTACTTTCTCTTGTTGTACCCTGATCCTGGCCTAAGGTTTACTCCCAAAGTGGACCTAGCCCAGGAAACAGCCTCCAAGTTGGGTTCTTCCTTCTTTTACCAGCTGTCCTTTTTCAGGACATACTCCAAAGACTGCAAGTGAAGGTACAGTATTACTGAGCATTGCCAGTCCTTTTAGTCCTGCTCCATGCTGTGTTGCAGTGGACGGGCACCTTGATACAGACCTCTGTAGGGATAGAGGAAACCCTGGGCCATATGCCTGTTACCGTTTTTAGTGTATGTCTTTTTGAGACAGGGTCTCACTGTATAGTTCAGGTTGGCTTTGAACTCGTGGCCCAGATTTGCCTTGAACTCACAGCAATCTTCCTGCCTCAGCCTCTTGCCTGCTGGGATTATAGGTGTGTGCCACTACCTCCAGCTGTTACTTATTAAAAACCCCCTGCAGACCTGTACCCCCTTCTGTTTCTCCAACTACAGCTTTTTCCCCTAATTTCTCTTGTTTTCCTTTGTTAGGGGATAGGCTTGATTTTTTTTTTTTTTTTTTTTTTTTTTTTTTTTGCCTTTTTGAGACTGGGTGTTGCTCTGTAGTTGAGGCTGGCCTTGAGCTCACTTTATAGCCCAGGCTGGTTTAGAACTCACAAGGATCCTCCTGCCTCAGCCTCCTGAGTGCTGTGTTTTTTTTTGTTTGTTTGGTTTTTTTGGCGGTACCAGGGATCAAACTCAGGACCTTGCGCTTCTCAGGCCGGTGCTTATTCCACGGAGCTATATCCCCAGCCCTAGGCTTGATTTTTGTTAGAGCTATGCTATCCTTTGCTTTTTCTTACTTTTCATTAAAGCTTTCATCCTGTAAATTTATGCTGTTGCTGTACTTTTGATTTCTGGTATTACTAAAAGAAGGACTCACACTGGCTGGGGACACCCAAAGGGGGCACCTTTCTCCTAGGTTTGGCCAATGGAAGATAAGAAAGAAAAAAGCCAGGTTTGTCTGTCTCTAATACCCTGCATTCAGTTCTCTCTGTGGTTCCTGTTTTCCTGCTTAAACCCTGAATAACAGCCCCAATATGATCCCTACGCATTTAGCAGACATTATTTCTTGGTCTCCATGAGCCTTCCTCAAGATCATATTGTCTGTGTTTTGTGAAGCAGCAAAGCTTGAAGAGTTGAATGACTTACCCAAGATAACAGAAGAATGGTACTTCATCAAATTTGGGGTGAAGCTTTCCCCCTCGATTGTAATATCTCTGAGAGAGGGGCACTTTCTATAGTTGACATTGATACCCAGAGTCCCAAAATGGTGCCTGACCCAAGATGGCCCGAATCAAAACTAGACATCGTGACCTGCCAGGACACACCTCTTGGTTCTTCTTCAGATCCCCAAGTAAACTTCCGGCTTCCTTTTCCTGCTTACGGGCCAATCTCATCCAATCCAATTCTGCCACAGTACTTTACATACCACCCCGTCGCTATTACCTAATCCGCCTCTGTATAAGCCCGCACACCCTGCCCCTCCCTTCAGGGTCTCTGCAATACCAGCAAACCTCCTGCGCTGGCAATAAACGCTTGTTTTACCTACTCTGTCTTGTGCCCTTCTTGGTGCCAAACCTAACAGACTCACTGTGAATCTCGGAATCAGTGTATATCTCGGAATACCGAGTGTGGGGCTGAGAGGACGGACAGCTCGGTAGAGCCCTTACCTAGCGTGTGTGCGGGTCCAACCCCCAAGATTCAAGACAAACCATCAGGCTCTGAGCTGCCCTGTTCCTTTCTTTTACAGTGCTGGAGCCTTGTGTACACTCTGCCGTCACGGAGCTGAAGCTGCAGTCTCTCTCTCTGTCCTTTTCTTTCTTTTCTTTTCTCTTTTCTTTCTTCTTTCTTTCTTTTCTTTTCTTCCTTCCTTCTCTTCATCTCTTTCTTTCCTAGGGATTGAACCTACGGTCTTTGTACTTGGCTACATCTGTACACTTTAAAAATATATGTATTTTTAAATTTTAGACAAGGTCTTACTAAGTTGCTGAATTTCTTAGGCTGGGCTCAAACTTGAAATTCTCCTGCCTCAGCCTCCCAGAGTGCTATAACTGCAGGTGTGCACCATCACACCTGGTCGCACACTATTTCTATTTTATTTATTTGTTTATTTATGAGATGGGGTCTTGCTATGTCATTCAGGGTGGCCTTAAAATCACTATGTAGATCAGGCTGGCCTCAAATTTGCCTCAATGTCATTTTTTTTTTTTTTTTGCGGTACTGGGGATCGAACTCAGGACCCTGCGCTTGCTAGGCAAGCGCTTATTCCACTGAGCTATTTCCCCAGCCCCTAAATTTGCCTCAATGCACCTGCCTCAGCTTCCTGAGTGCTGAGATGACACATATGTGCCACCATACCCAGCCCCACAGTATTTTTTGTCGGCATTCAGTCCAGAATGGGTCCCCTTCCCTAATCCCTCCACAGCACTGTGGGAGGAAGCCCAAATTTAAGGAGTTTCCCTAAGGTACACGAGAGTTCCCTAGAGTGTATTCTCAGCAAGCTAACCCTAACTGAATGTTCTTTGGCTGTAGGTGTTTTCCTGATGGTCTTTGCTCACCTTGACCAACTTATTTTTCTTACATTTTCATTTTTATACGTAGGAAGAGGGATAGATAACAAGACCTTATATCAAAATATTGCCAAGTCTAAAAGAGATTACTTATTTATTGCTTTTTTGAGACAGGGCCTCATTATGTAGTTCAGGCTGGCCATGAACTCACTTTGTAGCCCAGGCTCACCTTGAACTCACAGCAACCCTCCTGCCTCAGCTGCCCAAGCGCTGGGATTACAGGCATGTCCCACCACATCTGGCCCTTAAAAGAGCTCTTTTAAATAATTAACAAAAGTTCAAAATGATAAGAAATTGTTGTGTCATATTTAGGTGGCGTTTTTCATGGGGAGTATGTAAAATAATTTGCAACCCGTAATGTTCTAGGTTTAACGCAGTGTGGTTGGCTGCAAAGGCAGGAGCTCAATTCAGTTCTGTCTGCCCTCCGTCCTTGCTCCTAACACTGCAGTACAGCGCTGCCTCGGAGGGAGCTGGAGTGGTTAAGGGAATGGAAGAGTAGCTCTAACGTAGATACGTGAATTCCTTTTTTTTTTTTTCTTCTTTTTTTTTTTTTTTTTTGCGGTACTGGGGATCAAACTCAGGACCCTGTGCTTGCTAGGCAAGCGCTTATTCCACTGAGCTATATCCCCAGCCCAATCTAACGTAGATACGAAGAAACCAAACCAAACAATGTCTGCTGGCTCTTCTTGGTGACAACTGCTGCTGGGCAGAAAGTGCTCACTCACAGCACTCTGAGGGACCTGGCTGGGCTCAGGGAGCCCTCACAGCTACTGGGTGCTACAGGAACCCTTGAGGAAGTCTGGGTGTTGCAATTCAGCCTCAGGCAGAGAAGAGAAGGCACAGCATGTTTAGGCAAGTTCTATCTTTTTTGTTTGTTTGTTTTCATAACAGGAAGTTGAACTCAGGACCTTGCAGCTTGGCAGGCAGGTGCTGTGCCACTAAGCTATATCCCCAGCCCAAGTTCTATCTTTTGATTTAGTGCATTTGGTCTTGGAATATGAGATTCCTAATACGGGGGCAGGACAGCCTGGAGTTGGGAGAAATGGGAATAAATCACTTGGGATCCAGTGATTAGCAGCTATAGGACACTCCCCACCTTGTCCCTTCAGCTGGAAGCGCCAGCTGTGCTAGAATGAAGCACTGCCTTGACACAGCTTTTAAGGTTGGGGGCATTTTAGATACCTGATGACAAGGTAGGACAGTGACTGGACTATGTAAAGTTCAAAATGAGGACAGGGCTGCTTGCAAGCTAAGTTAGTGCGTGGCGCTTCCCTTCTACCTAGCTAAGCATTCTGTAGTTTTCTTCAACAAAAGCAGCCACAGAGATTCCTTGGTTAACAGCTGAGTTCTGTTGCTGGACAAAGTTGTTAAATGAATTGATTGTGAAATGAGGATTTGTATATAGTATGTACAATATTCAGAACAAAGAAATGGTCAAAGGAAACTCCAACTTGAGGACTTTGCTTTCAGTTGTGTAACTCTCACATGCAGTACTGCAGTATATAACAGAACATAAAACTATAGTACAGTGCAGTACAAATAGCAGAAACAACAGTACTGTACAAGCAAGTATACAAGAAAAAGATACTGAGGCTCTACAAACAAGATGCACAGAACTGTGAAAAAAAATGGGTCATAAGTCCAAATAGGTTTTTTTTGGTAAATATTTGTTAAACAGGTATATCATTAAATGAAGAATATCTGTATAAGTCTTGTACTGTAGGTGTCTGTAGTCAGAGCTACTTGGGAGGTTGAGGCAGGAGCTCCTCTTGACCCCAAGTGTTCCAGAACAGCCTAGACAACATAGCAAGACCCTGTTCTGGCTTAAACGAAACATCTAGGTATGTTGGTGTATGGCTGTAACCCCAGAACTCTGGGAAGTTGAGGCAGGAGGACCCCAAGTTTGAGCCCAGCCTGGGCAACTGTCTCAAAAAAAGAAAAAAAGACTGGAGATATAGTTTAGTGTGAAAGCCCTGGGTTTAATTTCTAGTATTGTAGAAAAGAAAAACCCTAGAAAAGTGTGGATGGGAGATCACTACTTGAACTATTTAGTCTCTAAAACTAAGAGTGTCTTGGTTACAAAATACCTGACACCCAAAATTAAAGGAGAAAAGGTTTATTTTGGCTCGTAGTTTGTAGAGGTTTCAGTTTATACTCTGCTAGCTCTAAGGCAGGGCAGTGTGGCAGAGGGGCATTGTAGAGGAGAAACAGCCCATGGCAGAACAGGCAGGAGGCAGCAAAGCAGCAGGCTGCAGCCAGCCTCCCTACCCTCTCTCTTTATATTCCATGAAGGCTATAAGCCTATTGACAGGTGCCACCCACACCCAGGGTGGGCTTCTATCATCTACACCCAGAACTATACTAAAACCATTTAGTTGTCACATACATATTATCCTGGTATCACATACCCTAGATCCAGAGACCTCTGAAAAGTGCCATGTATGAGTGCATGAAGCTTTCAGGTGAACATCTAGATACAAGCCGTAACAGAATTTTTTCCTCAGCACCATAAACAACAACATAAAACTTAGCAAACTATTGGATTCAGTGGTAGTTTCATCTGCTGGGGAGGATGAGGCAGGAGGATGGCAAAATCCAGGCCAGTGTGAAACAGAAGTTAGTGAGACCTTGTATCAAATTAAAAAGATCTGGGGATATAGCTCAACTGTAGTGCTTGCCTAGCACACACAAGACCTGGGGTTCAATCCTCAGTACTGAAGAAACAAACAAAAAACCTTAGCAGGCTCACTCTTGGGTCAAATTTTATTCACTTCATGCATGTTGTCAAAAGTCCACTTTCAGGGCTGGGGATATAGCTCAGTGGAATAAGCACTTGCCTAGCAAGCGCAGGGTCCTGAGTTCGATCCCCAGTACTGGAAAAAAAAAAAAAAAGTCCACTTTCTCTTGGCCCCTGTCTCGGTTGGAATTCTTCTGTCAGAAAAGTTTGTGATGGAAATTTTACAAAATAACTAGTAATCTGAAAGTATATTAGGACAAAATATGATCATCCAACCCACCACACAGTTTACCCACTAAACTCAGTCAGCCTTCACTGGTTATGCTGTTATGGTAGATACATTGTGTCAACTGTGGAGAGTTTAAAGGTTTGGCTGAGTGACTCAGCAGAAAGCCAGGGTGCCTGCTTTGTACACATCCTGAGCCTGTGGAAGAGGAGGGCATGGAGATTATGTGAGAGCTACATGACCCCTGGGTGGGGGTAGCCTGTTTACAAAGTAAGGGAGAGAAAGAAGCAGCTGGCTGCCATTCCTCCCTTTTGCTGGTTGTTTTTGCTGTGCTCTGCTGCCATGAACCTTTGCCCTCTATCATGTGCCGCTGCCTCAGAACCAGCCAAGTATGGACTGAAACCTCCACAAACTGTGAGCTAAATAAACCTTTCCTTCCTTCATTTTTGGCGTTGGATATTTTGTCTCAGCAATGAGAGAAAAGTAACCAAGACACATGCCTAACTACAAAGAAGAGATAACCTGACCCATCTCAGTATGACTGCATTTAGCTGCATACCCTATACTTTCTAACCACAAACATGTCCTGTCTGCTAACTTGTTTCAAGGACTTTTTGCCCAGCAAGGAAAGAGGAGTGACACTATCCAATAAGAATTCACCATGTTTCCAAGCTTCTGTACTTCTTGGTGTAGAACCTTTATAAGCCAACCCCAAAGCCTGCCATCAGTCCGCTAGTCTGGTAAAGTTGGTTGCCTTCCTATTCTTTGGTGCAGAGTGTCTTCTATGTGGTTTGGTACCACGTTCCACAACATCGTTGGTTCCCTGACCGGGAAAACACTGTGCTGACTGATTGGGTCACTGGTGGAGGCCTGCTGGCCATAGTGGGGACTCACCCTCTGACCTGCAGAGGGGAAGGCACACTCTCTAGTCCTTTTCTCAGTTTCCTCAGCAGTCCAGGATCAGGAGCCACCAAGTAATAGCAGAGACCTTGCTAGACCAACAGAAGCAGATGGAATACATTTGGTTTGGGCCTTCAGACAAGGCAGGACTGCCTTGGGACATCCCTTAGTCTGTCAGTTGCTGTCTCTATGTGGACAAAGGAGAACCTGATTACTCCTCACCAGCATCAGTCAGAGCAGTCAGTTTTTGTCTCAGTTAGATTTTACCGGAGGGATTGGGGGTGGAGAGTTTTAGTTTCTGTGTGCCTGCATGTGAATGTGTGGACTGATTGTGCCTGGATGGCGTAAGCAATAGAGCATTTCATCTGTGCTCCATGGCAACCACCCCACCACGGGGTCTCAGCACTATGGAGCTTGAGTGGGCTCTAACCTGTGGTTCCATGGATAGTTTGACCCAGCACAACTGGCAAGTTCTATTTGGAGGCTTGAGAGGGCATAATGGAGGACTAAGCAATACTTAGCCCAGATGGTTCCACCTTTGCCAAGAGGCAAGCGGCCAGGCAGGTGCCTGTTTGGTCTCTCTGTCTGAGAGGGGAAGGGGTACCCACCTTTTGTCTGTTGCCCCACCCTTCAAGAGTACAGCACCCACATTGAAGAGAGCCAGCATGGGTGCGTGTCAGAGTAAGCCCACTGTCCTAGACCACATACTGAGAAACTCTGAAACAAAGATTTCTCAGATGATTATGGCATCAAGATGAAACCCTTGGATGACTCCATACTCTCTTTGAGGTAGACTGGCCATGCCTATGTCCTGTCTGGCCACCAGAGGGAACCCTAATTGTAGAAGTCGTTTGCCAAGTTTGGGACAGAGTAACAGGCTCCCAACCAAATGATCATCCTGACCAATTCTCTTACATTGACTCCCAGGCTTTAACTGTGCCAAAATCCCCTGCCTTGGCTCCATGCCTGCATGTGTTAAGAGAAGGGAACCTGCTTAGTGGTCAAAGCTAGCTCACGCAGCCACAGTTTCAATTACAGAAGCCTCTAGGGAAAAAAAAAAACACCCTATCCTGTCCTGCCCACTGACCCTGAAGACGACCTTCCTCTATCATATGTAGTCGACTGAGCAGCCTCCCCAGAGAATCTGCCACATGAACCAATCCAGGTGCTGGCAGCCAGCCCGCCAGATGCTTCTAATTCTATTGGCTCATCCTCACCGCCACTGTCGGCACAACCTCTTGCCCCATCCAGTCCAGCAGACCCCAGTCCAGTCAGTCATCACCTCTACTCACTTCACCTTCAGATGCCCCGCAGCTTATCTGGGATGTCAGCCAGGACCAGACCAACGGCCTGTCATGTTTTACTAGCCTTTTCTCCTCTACTGACCTTCTCAACTAGAAGCACCACTCTAGGGAGTGGCTGAAGCTGGAAATAATCACATACGGGGAGCTAAGACGAACCTGGCCTGAGAACAAGGGAACTCCTCCAGCCACGCAAACAAGCTGTTGAAGCTGATGGCAGTCTCCGCAGTGTATAAATAAGTTCTCTACAGTTCCCGGGCAGTTCCTCCTGACCTCAGCGTCATCTCTTGTCTTTATTTCTAAATACTCTCAGCATTTTTCCCTGGGACTATCAAGAGCTATGCAGGATGCAGCAACTGGAGAACGAACACTGACCCAGGGAGAAAAAGCAAGAGGGTGAGGGAATGCTTCTCCTTGGCATGCAACATCGGGGAGAAGTGAATTGGTAGGTCAATATTCAGCACAGGAGTGCATCGGTATTGGCAGTTGTCAAGTGCAAAACTTGGGGCATGGGGGTCTCTTAAGAACAATAAAAATTTTTAAAAGAGATAGGCTTAGGAGAAGCAGAAGAAAGACAGGTATATTGATTTACTAGTATTTTTAAATGGGGCAAACGGAGGGGCAAACGGAGTCTCAAGAGCCACAGATGTATGTAGATGTATATAGAAATGTTTGTTGTATTTTTGGTTCCTGTATTTACTTTCCTGGATTTTGGTTAGAAAGTGTTTTTACCACCGCAAAGGATTTGGCTCTGAGCACTATTTTAGAATCAAATCCTGAGCAGGAAAAGGAGGATGGAACAAAGGTACCACTCACTGATAGAGCTTAAACCCTCTTAGCTTTGCTCAATCAGATAAGGAAGACAAAAAAGAAAATTCTTTTAAATTGTGTGCAGCTAGGCTCAGAGCAGTAAGGCTCAGCTGGGGGGAGCAGCGCAGGCTGGGTGCAGGGAGGGCCCCAGCACTCTTGTCCTAGGTGGACTCAGCTAGGATTTCCTGACCACCTGCAAGCCCTCGTGCTCTGCTCAGCTGCAGCTGCTGGCGCGCGCTGCAGGCAAAAATCCCCCCTGCCTGCATGCATGTTTTCGGCATCCGAAGTTTACACAGCGCAAACAGCGCCTGAGCTCGGAATCCCACAATATTGGGACATCCAGTGGCCAGAGTGGGGAAAGGCAGCTGGCATGTCCAGTGCCTGGGGTCAGCGGACAACAACAATGGCTGCATGCATCCCGGTTCCCCGCCTGCGAGGTGGATCCTAGAGAAACTTCTTCGGCGCCTCTGCCACTTGGCCTGCCCGCGGGCCAGCCACACCAAGGACACTAGCAATGTACACTCGGCTAAAAGCCGCAAGAACAACAGCAGCGTAGGTAAGAGGAGGGGGAAGCCAGTGGGGGCCGCAGCTGCAGAGGTGATGACTGCCATGTCCCCTGGGGGGGAGGAGGAGGTGCAGGCAGGGGAACCCATTCTCAACATTGAGGCAGGGCGAGGAGCCATTGCTAGCAGCTCCCTAGCCCCAAGGCGATGGAGCAGAAGCTGCAGCCAGAGGCAGTAGCCCAAATACAAAAAGGCAGTCTAGGCTGTGATTCAATTTACTTAACATACTGGTCAGATCAATCCAGACTCCAATGTCGCTCAATCGGTCGTTCTTCTCTTGACAAAAATTTAAAAAGTTATAAATAAAAAAAGGGGATCCAAGGATTGTGAGTCTTGTGATATCTACTGGGTTAAAAAAGTAAAATTTGACTATTAAAGGAACACTTTAAAGGGCTTTTTGACACAAGTGAGGATGGCCTCCAGGTGTGGCAGCTACAGAGCTGCAGTAACAAAGGTGCTAGATTGCTGACCTGGAGGGATACACAGGGCCATTCTGCTGGGAATACAGCCTGTCAGGGAATAGAGCGTATTTCTCTCTCTCCATTACAATTGGCACTAAAAGAGGCCTTTGCAGTTTTCCCTCAAAGTGATTGATTTAAAAAACTGTCTTCATCTTCAAGATAACATTTTGTCTTTAGTTGAAAAAAATCGTATTTCCTCAGATTTACAATAATGGACATAATAGAAAAGATTACTTAACATAATTCTCGTAACTGGTAACTTTGCCCCTTGTCTCAAAAAATGTACATTTTAGTAATAACTTTGGTCTTTTAGAGTTATAGTAAAAAAATTCTTCATTTTGGAGTATACAGCTAATAAAACTCTTTTGCTTTAGTTTTTCTTCTTAACACCATATATAGGTATGCTACTGATTTAAAAAGTTTTTTTTTAAGTCTTTGGTGTTCTCCAGATTTCCTAATATGGCTGATTGCCTGTTTTACATTCCTAAATTTATTTGGTATAGAAAAGCTTTGGTATTTTACAAACGGATGTAAAGGTTTGGAGTGCAATCTGAGAGCACTGAGGTTTAAACAGTCACTTCATTTAATATTCTATTTAAATAATGGCAGGCCGAGAGGTGGCCTCCCAAAGGGTACAAACTATGGGAACCTTTTGCATGTTTGGATTATTATTTTTTTTTTCCCTTTTTGAGACAGGGTCTCGTATGCAGTTCAGGCTGGCCTTGAGCTCACTTTGTAGCCCAAGCTGGTCTCGAACTCGCAGAGATCCTTCTGCCTCAGCCTCCCGAGTGCTGGGATTACAGGAGTGCACCACCACGCCCAGCATTGTTTAGGTTATCTTATCCAACAGAGGCATACTGTGCCCCACACTGTTCAGATCCAGGTTAATCATTTTGCAACCCTGATTTTCAGGCTTTACTAGACAATAACAATTGGCTTTGCCAAACTCAGCCTATGTCCACTGGGGTCCTTTGACAGTCATGAGGTCCTTTTCAATGGCTTTGCTCCTGAGTTGCAAACTCTTATTGTTCCCTTTTCTTCAGTTCAACAACAATGGTTATAACAATTTTCATCCTCTTGGCGATCTGCATTGGCTAACTTCTCTGGTGTGATTGTCATTATCCTTCAGACAAATTAAATTTGTATCTCTTTTCACAGACAAGCCATCTTAGAGTAGGGGGAGGTTATGTCATGGCTTTGTTTTCCAGAATATAGGATACAGGTTTCTCACCGTATGATCAAACTTCAATTATGAAAACTAAAGGAGAAATCAATCCTTCTCACTTCACTTGGCAGTGTATACAATTATAATTCAACCAGGTAAAGCAAAAATAAATAAATAAATAAAAAGCTAATTTGGTGTCAAGGATATGCTTGTGTTTTGCTAGAGCATGCTATCTGGCTGTGTCATGAACCCAGATCTGGAGAAGTTAATAAGGATGGGACTACACCTGACCTGGGACCACCAAAGGAATTAATCCATAATTCCCAGGAGATGGAAACAAAAATAGAATCAAAGGTCTGAACAGGTGATATACAGATACAGAACAGATGATATACAGAGATAACTGAACTAGAAGTTACCAGTATTCTTAAGACAAAATAAAATATAAAAATGTGTATTAATTATACATAAAAGATTATTTTCTTCCCAAATTCTTCTTCTAAGAGATCTGTCAATTGATTTTTTTTTTGTCTTTTATTGAGACTGGGTCTTGCTATGCAGTTCAGGCTGGCCTTCAGTTCACTTTGTAGCCCAGGTGTGTCTCAAACTCGCAACGATCCTCCTGCTTCAGCCTCCCTTGTGGTGGGATTACAGGCATGCACCAGCATACCTGGTGATCTCTGATAATTGACAACAAAATCTGACTAGTCAGATTTTATAATTATAAAACTATAAATTTCTAACATTGTAATAGAGTTACTATAATTCAATGTGGTAAAAATATATTTGAGTGCACTCTGATTTTGTAAGATTTTTTTTGTCCTGTGTACTTGTGTGTCTCTCAGTTCCTTTTTGATTTGAGCTCAATGATTTTTCTTTTCCATTTTTCTTTTGCATTTTTGAATTTGTTCATAATACAATTTGGAAGCCAGAGATACAGCTCAGTGATACAGTGCCTGCCTCGCAAGCGTGAGGTCATGAGTTCGATTTCCAATACCAAAAAAAAAAAATTTCTCTCATAATACAATTTGGGTTATAGACTTAAAAGCATGCTTTCACCTGGGTTACCAGCTGGTCTAAGTGACATCAAAATTGGTTTTCTCACAGCTCATCAAAAAATTAAGATAAACAAAATCCCGTAAAATGGGGAGAGATTATTGGACAAAACTCCAATTGGTGAATAGGGACTTGGACTTTTTAGCAATGCTGAAACTGTTAGGACCTTGGCAACTCTTGTAGATGGGCTAAATGCTCTTTGTATAAAGGGATGTGCATGAGTCTTTGGGGGGCCAGGGGTGGAATGTTATGGTTTATGTCTGCATGTTCCCCCAAATCCTCATGCAGTTATGGGGTGGTTTTTGGAGTTTATGACTGATACATGATCCAATGCTGGGATTATGGGTGTGAGAGCTATACCCACCCTAGGGCAGATAGTTTGCTGGGATTATAGGTGTGAGAGGTATACCCACTCTAGGGTAGATAGTTTGTATATGTAAGGGAGAGAAAGAGGCTGCTTGCCCACCGTTACTCCCTTTTGCTCTTGCTGTCTTTGCTATGTTCTGCTGCCATGAACTGTTGCCCTCTGCCCTGTGCCACTGTGCCTCAGAACCAGCCAAGTATGGACTGAAACTTCCACAAACAGTAACCTAAATAAACCTTTCGTTCCTTCGTTTTGGGCATTGGGTGTTTTGTCTCTGCAACAAGGAAAAAGTAACCAAGACAACAGGTCATCTAATATATATATATATTTTTTTGGTCTTTTTGAGACAGGGTCTCACTACACAGTTCATGCTGGCCTTGAGCTCACTTTGTAGCCCAAACTGGTCTTAAACTCACAATGATCCTCCTGCCTCAGCTTCCCGAGTACTGGGATTATAAGCATGTTCCACCATGCCCAGCAGGTCTTCCAAAATGTAAAAGAAGAATTGCTTAAGGTGTTAAGTCTTTTCTTTCAGATTTAGTCCCCTGCCTTTAATAGAAACTTATGTGATGTACACCCCTTTAAAGGATAACTACTTAGGTAAAAGCTTTTTATGCATTAAATAGAGATGACCGGTTAAAAGGATTATGCTATGGCAAAATGAAAATTTAAGTATGTTACAAAATGTTACCATGATTGTTATGCTACGACATTATGTATAGTATTGATTTCTAAATTTCTGTGTAAAAATATGTAACTGTTGTCTATTAACATTGGATATGCTGAAAAAGCAAGACCACTTTATAATATTCTGACAAAGCCCATGACTACATGAGTCAATCAGTTGGACCCTAGAAGAGACTGAAGCATTTAAATGGATCAAAAAGGCTTTAGCCTCTGCTCCAGCCCTAGGAATCCCAGATATAACCCACCCCTTCCACCTGTTCATTGATGAAAAGCAGCATGTTACCCACTCAAATGGTGGGACCCTGGGAAAGGCCGGTTGCCTACCTGTCTAAGACTTGACTCAATATAAAAAGGATGGTCTCCCTGTTTGCAGACACTTGCTGCTACTGCCTTTTTGATCAAGGAGGCAAACAAATTGACTTTGGGCAGAACTTGACTGTTCAGGTGCCACTCACTGTTCTTGAGCTCCTCAACAGTCAGGGACATTGTCTCTCAAACAACCACATCATCAAGTACCAGGGACTCTGCTTGTTGGAGATCCCTGACTTATCTTTCACCCAGTTAAAGTTCTAAACCGAGCCACCTGTCTACCCACAGAGCTCAGACAGCCAGACCATGACTACCTTGCACTGACTGATGAACTCTCTGCCAGCCAGCCTGGTCTCCAGATGGAGCTCTTAAAGATGCTGAGTACACCCTGTTCATGGATGAAAGTAGCTTTGTTAAAAATGGACAGTGTAGGGCTGGCTGTGTGGTCATCACTACTGAGAAAGTGCTCCTAGCAGGGCCTCTTCCCCCAAATGGGTCTATTCAACAAGCTGAGCTTGGGCACTCATACAGGCCTTCAACTGGGCAAAGGATAAAAAGGTGAATATCTATACAGATTCCAGGTGTGCTTTTACTACAATCCATATTCAAGGGATGTTATACAAGGTATGTGGGCTTTTGACAGCTGAAGGAAAACAAATCAAAAACAAAGACAAGTTCTCACAACTTCTGGCTCCCATGTGGAAACCTAACGGTGGCCATCATCCACTGCAAAGGACACCAGAAGGTAATGGACCTCATCACCCTTGGAAACCAAAAGGCAGGTGAAGCTACTAAGATAGCTGCAGAAGGCTCAACTTGGGGAGACAGCAATTTAGTCCAGAACTTAGAAGCCCTACATGACATACCACCAAAGACTGTCCCCAGCCTCCAACAGGGACTATTCTGCTATACCCCAGAAAAAATAAAATGGCCACAACAAAAAGGGTTTCATAAAAACCCAAGTGGAGTCTGAGCCATACTGGATGACTGAATGATCATCCCAAAGGAGTTGGCTTATACTTGGGTAAAACATCACTCATGGAGGAAAGACTGCTATGGCCCAGCTTCTGAGTTGTTATTATTACATCCCTAAATTGACACTGATCTGTGCAGCTATCAGCAAGCAGTGTCACACTTGTGCAAGGACTGAAACCTCAACTGGCCCTCAACTCCCACCTGGAAGCCAACACACGGGACTGTCCCCTTTTGAAGAACTCCAGATAGACTTTACTGAAATTAAAACCATGCTGGGGTCACACATACCTAGTGGTCCTCATTTGAACTTTTTCTTTTTAAGAGCAGAGTATATTTATTGAGGGAAAGAAAGCTTCTGTCCAAGAGAGGGACAGAAGGGGGGCCTGAGTGTGTTACCCAAAGACTCTGTCTTTTCTAGGGACTTTTGTAACAAAATTTGAGGTGTAAAAATTTGTTACCTAAATGTGTTCCAGTCCAGAGCCTATGAAAAAAAAAAAAGCAAACTCTTACCTCTGTCCAAAAATCATGGTGGGGAACCTCCAAAATGATACAAGAAAATAAAAACTCCCAACCTGAATGATATCTGGAATAAGTTCGTGTTCTCTAAAATCGAAGAATGAATTTTAGGAACAATAGAGGCTAAGCGCAGAATATATTTACTGAGGGAAAGAAAGCTTCTGTACAAGAGAGGGACAGAAGAGGTGCCCAAGTGGGTTATCCCCTCCTCATTTGAACCTAATCTGGATGGCCAGAGGCTTTCCCCACTGGGACTGAAAAGGCCTCTGAAGTGTGTAAGTTATTGTTAAGGGAAATTATTCCTAGATATGGAGTCCCCCTAACCATAGGCAGTGATAATGGACCGGGATTTGTAGTAGAAGTGACCCAACAGTTAGCTAAGGAATTAGTGAAATCTCCACTCTGCATACAGACCTCAAAGTTCTGGCAAAGTTGAACAGATAAACAGAACCCTAAAATCAATATTGACTAAATACTACCAAGAAACCCAGACACTATGGATAGACTTGCTACCCATGGCCCTTCTAAAAGTTAGGACATCACAAGAACCTACCAGATAAAGCCCCTTTGAAGTTCTGTGTGGAGGACTCTGCCCTTGATCCAGGGCCTCCAAGGAGGCCTACACCAACTAGGAAATGTCACTTTATAGGAACAACTTGTTCAATTAAGAAAAACCTTCTCCCAGATACATACAAATATAGCAGAGAGAGCACCCTTACCCACCAACACCCCTGCCCACACCCACAACCCAGGTGATATGGTCTGGGTTAAAGATTGAAAAACAGAACTCCTATCTCCTATTTGAAAAGGTCCCTATTTAATCATTTTGACCACTCCCACTGCAGGAAAAGTGGCAGAGATCCAGCCCTGGATTCACCACTCCAGGATCAAGCGGGCTAATCCTGATGACTGCTGGAAGATTTACCCTGATGAATCAAACCCCTTCAAGACCACTCTGAAAAGACAATGCCCAAAGCTCTGCCCTTGTCACTCTGGAAGCTGATGAGTCAATGCGTAGCTGAAGCTGGACAGACTCTATACATGGGAAAAATCCATAGTCCCCATGTTCTGTTATTCTGTTTGGTTTCTAGTCCCTTTTCTCCTGTTGATCTTGGTGTTTGCCACCAGACTCTGGGCTGTGACTCCAAAAGATTGGAGAACCCCCCACCAGAGATTGCTTTTGTTTTCCTATATTTTACTGTAGGCACTGGATTGCCCACCCTCAACTGTCTGAGATGACTCTTCTATGGGTAATATATCTAAACCTCCTAGGAATATATAGAAAGGGAGGATATTGGGAGTTTCAGGTCTGCCTAGGAGGCAGCCCAAATCTCCTCAACCATATCAGGTAGGACCCCTACAAACCTAGCGTGTCCTTACACTTTCATGCCTGCTCCAATAATTGGACTAGTGACTATTATTTAGGATGTGATTACTTGAATTGGGAATGGACTTACAACCAGAAATATATCTGCCAGGGTTGGCAGGAACCCCCAATCCAAGAAGTAACTAAGGAGACTGGATCTGTAACAATCTAAATACCTGGTATTGTGGTACTTGGAAATGTGATAATATGTATTGGCCTAGCAAAGAGAATTAACCATGTATAAACTGTATGTGGGAAAAGCCTCCCTACAGTGGAAGTCCACCTCTCACTCAGACTCTAGGCCCCTCAAATTGCCATAAGAGCACCTGTAATCCTGTCCAATGTCATGTTTATAACCCAAATGACACCATCTGGGTGATGGGTTGCTTGTTAGTTGTTCAGGTGGATGACACAGATACAGACCCTGCTATGTTAATTTAAATCCAAAAGGCTTTTATCCACATTATCCAGGTCCCCATGTCTAAGGTCTTCACGAACCTCAGATCTGCGAAAAATGATACCCAAGATTTCACCCCACTTGCTCCAGATCTGTTACAATTGATTAATGGGACCCATATTGTCCTCCAACTAGTTGATCTAACGTTGGGGGAAGACTGTTGATTCTGTATGTCACTCACTCCCCTACCCTATTGGGCTTAGGACTAACCCCAAAGGCCTCTTAGTTTAATACAACTCACTCACCAGCCAACTTACTTCAAGCCTCTCCAGCTCGAATAATGGGAAACTCCACTTGCTTCGTAGGAGATGAAGGCTCCCCAGATGGAGCCGCTGATGGTGCCTCTGTAACCCAGCTCAACACTCGGCTCCAGGCAGATCGTGGAAATTTCTTTGTGTGCTCTGATGGAGTCTACCATGTATTTTCCTCACAAAACATGAATCTTTGCAGCATGGCCCTTCTGATCCCGGACTTAAACATCTATCCAGGTGACCAGAACCCTCTGACTCTCTGTGTCCTGCCAAAAATGAGACATTGTGTTTCTATTCATCCTGGCTGGCATCGTAATAGCAGGAGGCTCACTATGAGCACAGTGGCTCTTGGGTTAGGATAAAATCAACATATGCAGTTAACTAACCAAATAATAGGAGACTTTGAGAATGTTCAAAATTCTATTGACACCCTCTAAGGACAGATTGACTCTAGCCATAGTTTCATAGAACAGAAGATTCTTAGATCTTTTAGCCACTCAACAAGGAGGCACTTGCCTCTTTTTAAGAAAGGAATGCTGCTATTGCTCAAACAAGTCTAGTGTAATAGGAGAAAATGACTGCTCCAGAAACACCTTGAACAATGGGCCCAAGGAACACAAGCTGGGTCCTCTTGATGAGGCTCCTTAGAGTTCCTTCCCACATGGACCGAAGCCCCATTAGGACCCCTGATGATCCTCATGCTTTAGTTTCCTGTTAGGCCCTGTGTGATCTGTTTCCTGACTCAACTGCTTTCTAAGTATGTTGAGGCTATGCAACGCCAATTACTCTTATGGAGTACTCCATCCTACCAACTCTTCCAGTTGAAAGAAGATGAATTGTCTTTATAACCAGAAAAGAGGGGGATGTGATAGAAATTTTCTAAAATCAACTAGTAGTCTGATACCATATTAGGACAAAATATGATCATCCAGTCCACCGCCAGACCCAGTTAGCCTTCACTGGCTACGCTCAGCTGCAAACCAGAGATAGCCTGACCCAGCTCAGTCTGACCACATTTAGCTGCACATCCTGCACTTCCTAGCCACAGAGATGTCCTGTTTGCTAACTTGTTTCAAGGACTTTCTGCCCAGCCAGGAAAAATGACTGACACTACCCAATAAGAATTCACATGCTTTCAAGCTTCTGTATTTCTTGCTTGCAAAACCTGTATAAACCAACCCCAGCTGGGTGTGATGGTGCATGCCTAGCACTCAGGAGGCTGAGGCAGGAGGATCATTGGGAGTTTGAGACAAACCTGGACTACGAAGTGAGCTCAAGGCCGGCCTGAACTGCATAATAAGACCCTGTCTCAAAAAGACCAAAAAAACCGAAAAAACAAAAAACAACAAAGCACCACAAACAGAATGGGAGATTTATTGGCTCAGGGAACTCAAGGGAGGGCTGCATGCCTAATTATGTGAAGGGCAGGGCCACAGCCGAGTTTCTTTTTTTTCTTTCTTTTTTTTTTTTTTTTTTGGTACTGGGAATTGAACTCAGGGCCTTGCACTTGCCAGGCAGGTGCTTATGCTGCTGAGCTATATCCCCGGCCCAACAGCTGAGTTTGAGAACAACTGGACCCAGGTCCGAGTGCCACTGGAACGTTCTTTCCATCCCCACTGTCTACGTCTTCTGAGCCTTAGCCTTACCTCTCCCTCAGGTCAGTTGTTTCCACATAGTGAGACACATGGCCACTGTTTCCCACAGGTAACTTTCTAGCTCCATACAGTTCAGGTCTTGTTTTGTCTCCACTCCTCACATTTGTCTTCAGTGCTGGGCCCTACAGAGCATGTCAGTATCACCAAATGACCTTGGCCCTGCACCTTGGTCTCACAAAACAAGGTGAGTCAGCTTGAGGGGCAATAACGGAAGGTCCGGAAACCCTTCCTGCTCAGCAATGGCTATGAGGTACTGTATAGGAAGCCAGATGTGGTGGTGCACATCTGTAATCTCAACACTCGAGAGGCTGAGGCAAGAGGATTGCTGTGAATTTGAGGCTAGCTTGGGATACACAGTGAATAGTAGTGAGTTCAAAGCCAGCCTGAACTGCATAGTGAGACCTTGTATCAAAAATGCTGAGGGCCTTTCCACCTCCACTTGACGAGAAAAGAATGGATAAAAATCTCAACTAATTGAACGCAATCAGAATTTCTGTAATGAATGAAAATAACAAAAAAAAAACACTAGAAATAACCAAAATGTCCAAAAATAAAAACTGGCCAATTAAATAATGTTGTTAGATGTGAAGGTTGATTGTGTCAACTTGAGTAAGAAGAGCTGAAGTAAATCGGCTCAGCAACTCCACACCCTAGGGCAAGGCAGCTCGTTGCCCAGATGGAACAGAGGGGGCGTGAAGAAGGGTGGATTGGCTCCTGCTGCTCTGGAGGAGCTCCAGCCTTCACCCTCACTTTGCACGCCATCCCTGGATTCTCACAGCCCCTTTGGCATAGACTCTTCAGCCTCCCATCTTGGACCCACCAGCCTCCTGGTCCAGACCCCCTGGGACACTGGGGTGAGCTCCAGATCTTCAGTCTCGAGAGTGGAGTCAGATCCTCTACCCTCTTCCACATCCGCCTCTATGAGTGGCCACTGTAAGCCAGTCTAGTACATTCTTGTATATTTGGATTGTTTCATTTTTTGTCTTTCTTTTCTTCTTGTATATTTGTTTATCTTGTTATATCTGTTTCTCTAGTAAATACTCACTGATACATTAGGGAACACAAAAAAGGAATATATGTATAGATTGTAACGATGTGGAGAAGCATGTGTGGAAAGTGCTAGGCCAGGGGTATAGCTCAGCAGAGCAGAGCCTGCCTGGGAATCACAAGGTCCTGGGTTTGATTTCTGGTACTGAAAAGAAAAGAAAAAAGAAAAGAGAGGAAAGGAAGGGAAGGGAGGGGAGGGGAGGGGAGGGGAGAGAAGGGAAGGGAAGGGAAGGGAAGGGAAGGGAAGGGAAGGAAAGGAAAAAAAAGTGTTAAGTGTGAAAATCCACAAATTTATATAACCATGGCTTGGTTGAAGCAAAAATCTACATATTTATATGGACTGGAAGTAAACATGAGAAAGGGAAATAAATCTATTATGTCACAATTGGTGAAAAAGGTTTATAAACAGTTTCCAAATATAGCAAGTATCATAAAATTAATACAAACATTAAAAATAATGGTCTCTGTATGTAAAAAGATATTAATGAATTCTTTTTTTTTTTTGAGACAGGGTATTGATATGTAGTTTAGACTGGCCTTAAACTCACTATGTAGCCCAGACTGGCTTTAAGCTCACAGTGCAGTGACCCTCCTGCCTCAGCCTTCCAAGTGCTGGGATTACAGGTGTGTGCCACCATGCCCAGCTGTAAAATTTTAACTGATAATAAATGTTACAAAATTGTGTGTGTGTGTGTGTGTGTGTGTGTGTGTGTATGACTTTTATATTAAACATTGAATTAATGTGGGCCAGACATGGTGGCATACACCTGTAATCTCAGCACTGGGGAGACTGAGGCAGGAGGATCACTGCAAGTTAGAGGTCAGCCTGGGTTACAGAGTGAGATCTTGTCTCAGAAAAAAAGGAATTAATGTGATTATATATGTAAGAAATTGTATGGAAAGGAACACTTAGTTATTAACCTTAACTCTGAATGGCAGGATTATGGTAATCTTTACATATTACATTTGTTTATTTATTTGATTTTTTGAGACAGGTTCTCATGATAGCTCAGGTTGGCCTTGAACTCACTATGTAGCCCAGGCTGGCCTCAAACTGTCTGTGATCCTCCTAGCTCAGCCTCCTGAGAGTTGGGAGTACAGGCATGAGCTACCATGCCTAGCAATCTTTGTATTTTAAAGTTTTCTGTACTCTGACATTTTTACTTTAATAATGGGGTATTCCTTTTTAAAAAATGTTATGTCTGGTGGTAATGAGAATGGAACCCAGGTCCTCAAGAATGGTAAGCAAGCACTCTGCCATTGAGTTATGCTCCCAGCGCTATAATCAGGCTTGAAAACGTGATTTAAAATTTTTTTTTAAATCCTAGTGCAGCAGACGTTAGACGACTGCATCATTCATTTTTGAGCTTTTCCCAAATGTCTCATAAAGCAGGATGATGAATATCTTGCCCAGCAGCTGTGGTCCAGATTTATGTTTTCCAACTATTCTACCTCTACCTGTAATTAGATTACATGCCCAACCCCCTAGCTTGGAGATTTTTCAGAGCCTCTCATTGGACAGTAAATACTCCCCTCACCCACTCTGGTTTTGGGGCATGGCCATGTGACTTCCCTTGGCCAGTGGAATGCAAGTCCGCAGGAAGTGAGCTAAATCTTCCTCCAGGCTGTGGAGGTTTGGGCGGTGTGGTTTGGCCTTTCGCCCTTGGAGCATCTGTCATGAGGAGAGCACAGCCAGGGACAGAGTGACTCTTTGTCAGCCAGGAACAATAGACACCTAGAGCAGACCCAAATCTGGCACAGTTGAGAGTGGAGTGGTCAGCTGCCCTAGTGAACTCCAGGTGCCCCACAGATGTGTGAGCAAGAGATAAGTGTTTGCTGTTGTCTGTGACTGAGTTTTGGGGCTGTTTCTTACATGGCATTGCCACAACAAAAATCTGACTGATACTCCAGACACTGCACTCTTTCCTGTCTTATTTTTCTCTTTTCTTTTTTAACTTTAGGAAGATAATGGTGGCATTGGGGGAAGATTGAGAGATTTCCCAAAATTGAAATTTTCAAGTCTTTCAAAGGAGCTTTAGAGAAGGGTGTGGTGGTGGCATATACCTGTAATCCCAGCACTCTAGAAGGCTGAGGCAGGAGGTTCACAAGTTTGAGCCTGGCATGTATAATTTAGTGACTTTCATTTTATTAAATGAAATTATAATTTTTTTTTTTTTTTTTTTTGAGACAAGATCTCACTGTGTAGCCCAGGCTGGCCTCAGACTTGGGGCAATCTTCCAGCCTCAGCTTCCCAACTGCTAGAATTACAGGGTGTGCCACCAGGCCCACCAATTATGAAGGATTTAAATTAAATCACATAACATATGCCTTTTTGTGACTTGCTTCTTTTAATTAGTACAGTATTTGCTTGCTCATCTATGTATTAATACATATCAGAACTTCATTTATTTTTACTGGGTAAGATCAAGTACTATGTATGTTAGACACTTTAATTCCATTCACCAGTGATGGGGATTGAGTTCTATCTACCTTTTGACTCAAGATTGCCCCAAGTTTGAGGCCAGCCTGGGCTACATAGTGAACAGAACTGCTATGAACATTTGTGTACAAGTTTTTGTTTGAACATCTGTTTTCAATTCTTTTGGGTCTCTGCCTGGAGTAGAATTGCTGAGCAATATGATAATTCTGTTTGATTTATTGAGAGAGTGCCAAATTGTTTCCCACAGCTGTTACATTATGGGTTCCCACCAGCAGGGCAAGAGGGATTCAATTTCTCTGTATGCTTGCCAACACTTGTTATTGTCCATCTTTATATTGCAGCCACCCTCATGGCACAAAAGTACACAAAGGTGTCAGAGTGGTTTGCTTTTGCACTTCCATAGTGAGTGACGACATAGAGCATCTTTTCATATGCTTTTAGCCATATTTTCTTTAGACACACCTTTATGCAAGTCTTTTTAAAAATATTTTTATTCTTTGGTTTTTTGAAATAGGGTCTCAACTATTACACTAAAAAACACATTCCCATGCCATTAATCTCCCTCAAAATAATCCCTGTCACTGGGTGTGGTGGTCCACATCTGTAACCCCAGCACTCAGGAGCCTGAGGCAGGAGAATCATGTAAATTCAACGCCAGCCAGAACTACATAGCGAGATCGTGTCTCATGAAACCAATAACAATAATAATAATGATAATAATAATCCCTGTCACTTCAAGCACATTTATTCCATCACGCTTGCCACTGTCCTTTCCTTTCCTTTTTTTGTTTTTTTGAGACAAGGTCTTGCTGTGTAGCCCAGGCTGGCCTCGAATGCACTGTAATCCTCCTGCCTCAGCCTCCCAAGTCCTGGAGTTATGGGCCTGTGCTACCATGCCTGCTTACTTTTCTATTAAATTAGAATCTACTAAATTAGAATCTAAGCATCTATACTGATTTACCTATTTAAAAACTTTTATTTATGTGCATGTATGTGTATAGTATATATTTTTTTGCAGAGCATAGGATTGAACCTAGGTCCTCCCACACGCTAGGCAAGCACTGTGCCACTGAGCTACATCCTCAACTCCTATCTTTTTTTTCTTTTTAGTGATACTGGAACTTGAATCCAGGGTCTTGCAAATGCTAGGCAAGTAGGCAAGCACTCTACCATTGTACACCTCCAGCCCTTTTCCTTTATTTGTATTTTGAGACAGCTCTTACTAGGTTGATCAGGCAAGCTTTCAACTTGTGACCCTCCTCCCTCAGCCTTCTGAATAGCTAGAATTATAGGCACACATCCTCATACCAGCTCCTTTTTTTTTACACCAAGTTTTTAAAAAGTAAATTTATTCATTTATTTTTCCTTTTTGAGACAAGGTCTTTTTTTTTTTAATTTTATTTTAAAGACAAAAGAGTGGAGACACATGAACCAGAACAAGCCACAAACAATATCGAAAATACAAAACCATACAGAACATAGTAGGGAATCAGCACTGGATGGATGCTGTACTACATAATGTTATCTTCACATTAGTTAACACAAGAACATTAAAGGAAATACCAAACTATAGAGAAGACAGTAGGGAATTAGCACTGGATGCTGTATAATATAAAGTTATCTTCACTTCTGTTAATACAAAAACGATTGAGGAAATACAAATTATAGAGAACACAGAAGGGAATTAGCTCTGGATGCTGTCCTACATAATGTTACCTTCACATGTTACTCAGTTACACAGATGATGGCCCATTTCATCATTCAATTTTCTCCTCCCTCATCTCCGTTGCCCCACCACTCAATCAGTCATCTTCCCTGTGATAGTAACTGTATTCCTGGGTTTATCTATACCCCTGGACTCTCGCCTTGGGAAGAGATATAGCTGCCTCAGACCATACTATAGCTCACATGGGTGTATACAAACTGCTATAGTCGGAGGTGGAAAAGTACCCATGCTCACAGCAGACCGCCCCACTCCACCCCGTCACTGTGCTATGGGCGGGGGCAGGTCCAGTCTGTGGCGTGCCCTCAGCGGGGCCCACAGCGGAGCAGCCGCGGGGCCCTCAGCGGAGCAGCCACAGGGCACACGCCCCCGTCGGGGAGCCCTCGGTGACCCGTTCGATTCCGTCCCGTTGCCTCGATGCGGGAGGCCCTTTCTTCTCCTCCTCCCTCCTCCCGATCTCCAGTATTACCGTTCCCCACTCCTTGCAGCTGGGCACTGGACGAACCCACGATGCTTGTTATGAGGACCTGAAATCTCCCCGCCCGTTCTCACTGTGTTAGCCCAGGACATGAACTGAGGACCTTCTTGGGTCCGCTGTATAGAGCGTGCTGCTGCCTCTCAGACTCTCGGTCTGCTGCTTTTCATCTAATCTGTTGCTATGGGTTCACGCAAGGTTCATCTGTGCAAGCTGCAAGGAGACCCCCTTGGTGCTCACATCAATAGTCTGGGGTGAATCCTGAAGACCGTGGATTCGTCCCACTGTTGCCAGGAACAGGCGGTGCTTGCTCAAGCCGCCGAGACTCAAGTTGCTCCCAGGGAGAGTTCAGGGTGGGAGCTGAGCCCCGGCAACCCAGCTCGTGCTTCCTGCCTGATGTTGGAGTGAGAAGGGCGTGGAGCCACGTGATCCACCTCCATCTGCATCTCCCTCCCGTTGCGGTGCTGGAGCCCCCGTCCGCTCCTCGGCCAGATCCCTGGGATCCGCTGCGGCTCGCCGCCAAGGTTCCCCGCTGCTCTCTGCTTAGTAGCTGCTTACCCAGCTGATAGGCAGGGGGTCGCCACCTCAAGGCAGGCGCAGAGCCGGGCGTGGTGGGCTGTGTACTAGTTGCATTGATTCTCTCCAGGCGTTGATTAGGGAGGTTGCCCCAGGGTGGGGACTTTGCCCCAGTGGCTGTCGCAAGCTCTCGTTCTCATACTGGGTTCGACAACTGCTCCCGACCGCCATTGCCTCCTTTCCTGGCTGCGCCCTCCTCTCTCCAGCCCTGGACCAGCTCTCGGAACTCCGCTCTCCCCCGGCCGAGTCGGGAGGCTTCCGTGAGCGTGGGCCTCCGAAGCTGAAGCTGTGAATGCCGGAACGAGGGCGCAGACCATGGGTGTGCTTGGAGCGGTGACTTCCTCCTTCTCCTCTCCCCCCCCCCCCCGACTGCGCCATGGCCGATCTCTGATCCTTTCCTCCAGCAGAGGTTCTGCTCAATCTTTCCGAGGGCTTCAGTTCCCATCTCAGACCCTTCCTGAGTCCAGGATACCCACCTCTTTCCCTTCTGTCCTTTGTCTGAGTGGCATTCCTCCGGGAGGTTCTCTCTCCGCTGCCTACGCGGTCGCCATCTTGAAGTTCTCTCGTAAAATTTATTTAGTTATTTGTTACTTTCTAATGAATTGACCATTACATTTCTAAAGTTCTGAAATGGCCAACAGACCTTCGAAAGATACCACTTTAGGCTCCTGCTTGAAACCAACAGCTACAGAAAACTGCTGGCCTTGATTCAGAGCCATGAGACAGGGTCTTGCCATGTATTTCAGGCAGAACTTGAACTTATCATGTAGCCCAGGCTGGCCTCAAACTAGTGGCAGTTCTCCTGCCTCAGCCTTCTGAGTGCTGTGGTTACAGCTGAGCACCACCATGCCTTGCTTAAAATTTATTTATTTATTTTTTTGGAACCGATAATCAAACTCAGGACCTCACGCTTTGCCAGGCAGGTGCCATGCTGTTGAGCTATATCCTGAGCCCCTAAAATTTATTTTTATTATTACTATTTCTTTCCATTTTAAAATAGAGTCTGGTTATGTTGCCCAGGCTACTCTAACTCTTGGGCTCAAGTGAACCTCCTCCCTCAGCCTCGTGAGTGCTGGGATTACAGGCATACACCACTATGCCTGGCTTAGGAATCTGTATTTGTAACAAGCACTCTAGGTTATTCCTTAGGCATATTAACATTTACATTGAATTAAGTTTTTTTCAGAAGGAATTTACATTGTGAAAGGGCACAGATTACAACTGTGCTTCCATTGCATCTTCCCTTGTAGCACCCAGAAAAGTGGGGCATGGTATAGCTTCCCAAGGATGGGTCTTCAGGGCTGGGGATATAGCTCAGCACCACAGTGCTGACCTTGTAAGTGCAAGGTCCTAAGTCTGATTCCTGGCACACACACACACACACAAATGTCTACCAAGGATGATTCTTCAAAGGTTTTCTTCTTCCAGTCCTCAGATTCACCCAGAGAGTGGATAAGAGCTTCCTCCTTAGTCTCTAAAGAAGACAATTTCTCTTTCCCTAAGGAAGACCCCAGCCCTTGGTAAAGGAGGAGGCTTCACTTCCGGGTTCCTTCCTGCATCCTGTTATCTAGAGCTGGGTCCCGGAAGGACACCACGTTCACTTTCTGCCAACCTAGAGTGCTTGGTGACGCCTGGTGCCTAGACCCAGGTTAGGAAGCAGCACAGAACACCCACCAGTTTCAATCCATTTAGAACAAAAGCCGCAGGGCCTGGTGGTTCACATAAGGCTTTTTAAAGTAAGCACATCTTCAGGAAAAATCCCCTAAATTTCTGGAAGCAATAAGTATAATGTGCGTCTAAAAAGGACACCCCCCCCCATGTTCATGGCTGTGGACTTATCTCTTCAGATAGTATTTCTTCCTGTGATTCCTGGCTCTTTGGGACATCATAAATCCATACCTTCTTTTAGTATCTGTTTGGTTTATTTCCCAAAGAGTGATAGCAGGTTTCATTACATCCTTTCGATTTAGGGATTTCTCTGATGAAGCTGATAGTGGAGGGAATCAGAGTCTGGTAATTTCTCCTGCTTTAAACGGGCAACATGTGTTGGAACTGCCTTCAGCCTATCCAAGAGCAGAGAGAGGGGCCCTGCCCTGGGCCAGTCTCATGTATCCTCAGGTATCTGATCCTGTCTTTCTCCTGCTTGCAGCCCTTTCATGCACCCAGCTCACGCAGGATGAAGTCCCAACTAACTGACCTCACCTCCTGCCTGTGGTGACCTGGCCCCTGCTTGTTTCCTGGATTTAGGACTCTTCAGTTGCAGATCATATGAGCCAAATGCAAACTGAATCAAATGAAAAAGAGAAAGCATCGGGCCTTGGATCTCAAAAATCCTGGGCTACACCAGCACCACTGGTTTTGGGGCACGCATGAGCGTACCTGGGATGCCATGTCCCTCTGCCTCTCCTTTTTTTTTTTTTTTTTTTTCTTGAGACAGGCTCTTACTATATAGTCCAGGTTGGCTTTAAATTCACTATGTAGCCTAACTCTTGGGCCTGCCTTAGCCTCCTGAGTGCTAGGATAACAGGCATGTGCCACCATGCCTGGCTGGCTTCCCCTTTAGGCAGAAGGGAGCAGAGGTGAATGCCAGAGCAACCTCAGACTCGCCCGTTGTTAGTTTAGCAGGCTCGACAGACAGTAGCTACAACCTGTCCAATAGATTCTGGAAGCATCCCAAGGATGAAGGTCACCAGTTTGGCTGGGCGATGCCCCATCCTGGAACCGCTGCTATGGATTTTTGTGCATCCTTACACTTACAGTGGTGGGCTCGCCCCACTGGAGTCACTTTCTGAGAGAGATGTGGGAGGAGAGGGCAAGGCTGTGGAGTGTGCTGTCACCTGTCGCACAGCCTGAGCTTTGGCTTTGGTTTCCTTGCTGGCTGCATTCCAGTGTGCTCCGCTGTGCAGAGTGGGGAGAAGACCCTTGCTGCTCGGCCCCTGGAGAAGAAGCCTAGCTGGTCTAAGCCTGGCGCTGGAACCCTGTTCATTTCATCCTGTTTAAGTTTCAAGTCTGCCTGAGACCTTGCTCTTCCCATAAGAATGTAAGAGCTGTGGGTTGAGGGAGGTGCCTGTGTGTTTAAGTGCTGGGCCCATTTTTAAAATTGGGTGTTTGTGTTTTTGTTCTTGTAAAAATTCTTTACCCATTGTGTATAGGAGACCCACATCAGATGTACGATTTGCAAGTATTTCCTTCTATTTTATGGAATGCCTGTCACTCCCTTGATAGTTTTTTTGGAACAGGGTCTTGCTATGTGATTCAGCCTGGCCTTGAACTCATTACATAGTGAAGGCTGGCCTCAAACTCATGGCAGTCCTCCTGCATCAGCCTCTTGAGTACTGGAATTATAGCTGTGCACCACCATACCTGACTTTCCCCAGCCCTTATAATTTTTTTTTTTTAATTTGAGACAGATTTTCTCTGAGTCCCTAAATTTCCCAGGCTGAGTTTGGACTTGTGATCCTCCTGCCTCAGTCTCCCAGAGTGCTGGAATGGTGGCTGTGTGCTACCATGCCCAACAGTAATAATGCTTTCTTATGCACAAAAGTTTTAAATTTTTATGAAGCTCAGTTTATCCTTTTGTTCTTTTGTTGCTTGTGCTTTTGGTGCGAGCCATCATTCTCAAATTCAAGGTCATGAACATTTCCCCTTGTGCTTACTTCAAAGCATTTTATAGTTTGCCTCTCACGGTTAGGCACTGATACAGTTTGAGTTGTGATTAGTCAGCTTTTCATTGTTGGCACCAAATATACAACGCACACAATCTAAAGGAGGAATGGTTTATTTTTTGTTTTTGTTTTGGTCCATGGCTGACTGGCTCCAAGGCCGGTGGACATTGCAGTGGAGCAGAGCCACTAGAGTCCTGGTGGCTGGAAGCACTCAGTTGGAAGGAGTAGCCTGACTTTGACTTTGAGGAAAGGGCTAGGACTGTGATAGCAAACTGATGGCATATGTGCCACAGTGAACACACAGAGTTCTCTCTGTCAGCACATAAGCCAAGTCATCCTACCCCTGGAGCATCAGATGGCAGTTGTTTTTTCTGAACTAAAGACCTCAATATTCAGGTTTAACTGTGCTGTTGGCACCTTGTGATAAGTGGGTTTTGAATTGCAGTTTGGGCGCTCAGTCTCTAAAAGGTTTGCTACCACTGGTCTAGGAAGAAAGGCTTAGGAACCAGGTGTGGTCCCCACAGTTACACCCCTGTGGCCTACCCAGACACAAGCAGAAGGATGCTTCACCCCTCTGCTAGGGTTGTGTTGTGGCTTTGTATCTACATGTCCTCAGAAAGTCTCCTGTGCTCATAGGTGGGGCTTGTGGGAGGTGGCTGGATCTAGGGCATGTGATGCTCCATTAGGGTGTGTGACGCTGAGATTAGCGGCCTCTGATAACTAAGTGGGTTTAGCATAGCTCTGGGTGTGGATAATGGAAGCCCCACCTTGGGTGTGGGTGGCTCCACCCAGGAGGCTTACAGCCTGGAAGGCTCGCTGCTTTGCTTGCCCTGCTGTGGGCTGTTTCTCCTCTGCTATGCCGCCCTGTCCTGGAGCCAGCTGGCTGTGGATTGAAACCCATACAAACTGTGAGCCAAAAAAGTTCTCCTCTAACTTGTGGTGTCAGGTACTTTGTCTCAGCAATGAGAAAAATAACTAAAACAGGGTTTCTTTTAAAAAATTCCTCCCTCCCTTCCTTCCTTCCTCCTTCCTTCCTTCCTTCCTTCCTTCCTTCCTTCCTTCCTTCTTTCCCTCTCCCCCCGCCCACTAGAGATTGAATCCAGAGCCTTCCCATGGAGCTACATCCTCAGCCCCTTTTTGTCTTTTATTTTGAGACAGAGTTTCTGTAAGTCACTAAATTGCCCAGGCTGAGCTTAAGCTTGAGATCCTCCTACCTCAGCCTACTAGACTACTGGGATTATAGATATACATCATCACATCTGCATGCTAGGGATAGGTCTTAATCCAGAGATGCTGGCAGTCATGATAAATAGTCATAAATATACTTAATGGCCAAAAGGAAGTTTTGCATATGGTATGAGGTTAGTGTTGAGCAGCATTAATTTTCATATATAGTGTTCCCTGTTGAAGAGATTATTCTCTTCCTATTGAATCTTACTGGTACCCTGTCAAAAATCAACAGATCAGCCAGGCATGGTGGTACACACTGGTAATCTTAGCATTATCACCCTCCCTTCGCACATTAGGTGGCTCCTGCTCCCCAAGCCCCTATGTTGAAACCCTAACCCAAGTGTGAGTGATTGTGAAGCTGATAAGGACAGGCCTCTGTCTTACTTTTCTTATTGCTGAGACAAAATATCTGATGCCCAAAGTTAAAGGAGGAAGGGTTTATTTGGCTCGAAGTTTGTTGAGGTTTTGGGTCATAGTTGGCTGGCTCTGAGGCAGGGTGGTGTGGCGGAGGGGCATCACAGAGGAGGAGCAGCTCACGGCGGCAGAGGACAGGAAGCCATCAAAGCAGCAAAGTAGAGAGGGAGAAAGCAGCGCACTATCAGCAACAAGCAGGGATCTTTTTGTCCTTTATATCCTACCCAGGCTCCTCACCCTTAGGGAAGGCAGCACTCACTCCCAGGGGCTCAGCCTTAATCCTAGCATCTCAACCCCAGCGTCACATCCTTCATCCCAGTAGCACGCACCCTACATCCGGCAACCTCCCCAAAGCCCCACCTATGACCACAGAAGGGCTTGGGGGGACATCTAGACACAAGTCAGAACATTCCACCTCTGCCCTCCCCAAAGACCCATGCACATCCCTTTTGAAAATGGCATTTAGTGCATCTCTAAGAGTTGCTGGAGTCCTAACAATTTCAGTGTTGCTGAAAAGTCTAACTCCCAAATGTCCTCAGAAATGCAGGGCAAACTCTTAGCTGTGAGCTCCTGTACAAATGAAAAGAAAGTTAAACACTTCCAACATGCAATGGCACAAGGTAGACATTTCCATTCTGAAAGTTACACATCGGGGGGAGGAAGTGGGGGATATAAAGGACTGGGACTGCTGGGGATCTAGTTCAGTGGCACAGAACCTGCCTGGCAAGCATGAAGTCGTGAGTTTGATTCCTGTTACCAAAAAAAAAAGTAACAGTACCACAGCAGGGCTGAAATCCAGCAGGAAAAGCATTAAGTCCTGTAGTTCCATGGGCCGCATCGGATGCAATCTGTGGCAAGTTTTGACCTACGAAGGACTTGGATGGTTCTACCCCTGTGGTACTGGATGTAGTTTTAGCTCCCAGGGCCTCTCTCTCAGGCCTGCTCAGGTCCCACATTGCAGCTTTCCTCAGAGGACCCACACTCCTGGCTTCTCCAAACTTCTGGGGTCTCCCATAGGGCCCAGGCTCATAAACTTGTAAGCATCTCTCTCCTTCGTACTCTCTCTGCTGTCTGATTCTCTGTAAGCTGGGGAGAAACCTTTGCCAGGAATCAGCTTAGCCAGTCTGTTGATCTGGTCTTCCAGCCTCTAAAGCGGTGAGGAAATTGTTCTGGCCAGGTGTGGTGACTCATGCTGGGAATCCTGGCATTCTGGGAGCCTGAGGCAGCAACTTAGCAATTTACTGAGACTCTGTCTCAAAATAATAAAAAAGAGCTGGGATGTAGCTCCTTAAATGCTCTGGCTTCAACCGCCAGTCCAAGGGTGTGTGTGTGTGAGTTGGGGTGAAAGTTCTGTTGTTTAAGCCACGCAGTTTTTGTGGCAGGAGGCTGAATTGATGAAAAGTCTTCTGATTTCAAAAGGAATGATTATTTCAGGATGACATTTTGTGTGTTGTGGGGTCAGTTATTTTGTTTTTTTGAGACAGGGTCTTGCTATGCAGTTTGGGTTGGCCTTGAACTCACTATGTTGCTCAGGCTGGCATAGAACTTGTATCAATGTTCCTGCCTCAGCCTCCCAAGTGCTAGGATTTTAGGCATACATCACAACACCTGGAAAGATGACATTTTCTTTACTATTATTATTTTTTTAATTTTTAATTTTATTTTAGTATGACATTTTCTATAGAGATTTTTTCCTGTCTTTTTTCCATTTTTGTTTTTTTTTTTTTAATTTCTTGAGACAGGGCTTTGCTATGTAGTTGAACTATAGAGTGAGACTGAAGTCACTCTACAGCTCAGCTGGCCTCAGACTCTCAGTGATCTTCCTGCCTCAGCCTCCTGAGTGCTGAGATTATAGGTATGTGCCACCACGCCCTGCTTTTATAGTTTTAAGTTAGTCCCATTTTTAAAATTGGGGCTAAACTTACAGTAAACCGCATAACTCTTAAGTATGTAGTTAATAATTGATATCTATCTATATCTATCAGCTGTCTGTCTGGCATCTATCTGACCTATGTACCTGAGTAATCGAAGCAGATCAAGATCCAGGACCTTTCCAAGGGTGAAATTGTAGCTTATTTTTTATTTTTATTATTTTTTTTGTGGAACCAGGGATTGAACTCAGGACCTTGTGCTTGCCAGGCAAGCACTTATTCCACTGAGCTATATCCCCAGCCCTGAAATTGTAGCTTAACAGCAGAGCATGTACTTAGCACATGTAAGGCCCTGGGTTTAGTTTTAGAAATGAAAAAAAGAAAGAAATAAAAGAGAGATGTAGAACATTTCCAGTATCCTGGAAGATGTTTCCATGCACTGCTCATGAGTACCCAGAGTAACAGTTATTCTGACCTCCATCCCGTAGATCACTTTTGTTTAAAATGTCATATTAATGAAATAGGAAATAATGGCAGAAAATAATAAAAGTAAACTTCTTTTACTCAAAGTCATGCATGTGAAATTAATTTATATTATTGTGTGCATGGACATATTGTTCTTTTTGTTTTACAGTATCTCAATTTTTCATTATAATAGTATTTATTTATTTTTAAAGGAGGTTTATTTGATTTATTGATTTATTTATTTGTCCTTGTGAGACAGGGTCTTGCTATGCAGTTCAGGCTGGGCTTGAGCTCTTTGTTGTCCAGGCTGGTCTCAGCCTCCCAAGTGCTGGGATTGCAGGCACGCACCACCGTGCCCAGCCTATAATAGTATTTAATAATAACATTTTTAAGCACAAATTTATCTAAAGACCTAAAAGCTTCTGTTTGCTGGGCAGGTTAATACATGACACTGAATGCGCCTGTCCCAGAAAAAGTTGCCAGATACATCAGTTCTAAGCTTGTTCCTCTGTACCAAATATTGAAGTCATTCAGATTTTCAAACCGAATCAATGATGTCTTTGGGTCCTTAACCTCCTCCTGGGATGTGCTCCTGATTTTTTAAATTTTGTTTTCGATACAGGGTTTTGCTGTGTAGTTCAGTCTGGACTAGAACTCACTATGCATTTCAGGCTGGCCTTGAACTTTTGGCAATCCTCCTGCCTCAGTTTCCTGAGTGCTGGGATTAGACGTGTGCCACCATGCCCAGTTTAGTATCTCATTTCATAAATGTGGCAACATTTATCCATTTCACTGTTGATGGAAATAGTCAGTGGTTTAGTTCTGAGCTATTAATAAATTCTCCTATGGCTGGAAATAAAGCTCAGTGATAGAGCATGTGGTTAGCATGTACAAAGCCCTGGTTTTAGTCCCTAGCACCAAAAGACTAAAAAATAAATAAAACTGCCATAAAAATTCTTTTCATGGCCAGGAGTGGTGGTACACACCTATAATCCCAACCCTTGGGAGGCTGAGGCAGGAGGAGTTCAAGGCCAGTCTGAGCTACAAAATGAGCTCAAGGCCAGCCTGAACTGCATAGCGAGACCCTCTCTGAAAAAAAAATTCCTTTCATATCCTTTGGTGGATGCACACACGTATTCATTTCTGTTGAGTAGGATTTTCAGGTCATAGAGTTTAGGTACATTTAGTTCTACTTTGTCCATCTAAAGATTTCCCCAAAGTTGTTGTATTTGCAGTTCCAATTGTTAGAATTCCAGTTAACTTAGGTTAAATTTAGATTTCTCGTTGTCCAAATCCTCATCCAATGTTTTATTGCTGGTCCTTTAAATCTGACCCACTCTAGTGAGTGCAAAGTGATTACTGTGCTTTTATTTGCATTGCTCTAAAGATGAATGATGCTTTCTGTACCTACTGGCCATTTGAGCAGCTTCTATTTTGAAGGACCTGTTCCAGTTGTTGGACCATTTCTCGTGGATTTTGTGGCTTTCCAGTGAGTGTTTATACTCTGTGTCCCTTCAGAACGGTCCATCCACGTATTTCCTTCCTAGGTTTTTCTTGTCATCAATTTTTCCAACTATGTTTCTTACAAATTCTGACCATCCAGCCAACTCATGAGTGAGTCTTCATCAGTCAACATAGATCTGTACATCAGGCTCTCTCTAGTGCTCTGGGGCCACCAAGTGCTCCGCTCAAAATCTGTCTGAGGCAGAAATTTCTCTTCTCCACTGTCTCTCAGGACCCATTCACATGGGGCTGCAGCACCACAGCCCTGTAGATTCACACGGTACCAGCTATTATGCAGTCATCTGCATGTCAGACCCCGAGTTTCTCTTTCTCAGCTGGTCATCAGCGTTAGGGGGAGAAGAGGTGATGTGTTAGAGTAGGCATTATAGAAACTGGAGAAGCCAGGCATATCCAGCTCCCACAGGGGGCCAGAAAGGATAGCCGGCAGGAGGTGCAAGTGCTGAGGAGGGCTCTGCCTCTGCTCCTGAGGCTGGGCTGGGTGTGAGTGGATCAGCAGGTCCAGCGAGTGGAAAGAAGAGCTGGACAGTCTGGAGCCCACTGGCATCCATAAATAAGGCGACAGTGGTGCCTGCTCACTCCCGCCTTGCAACCTCCCACAGTCGTCTCTTTCCTCCTCCGCCCTTGAAACGCACTGAGGAAGGAGACACGTGGTTCCAGCTTAGGCAAACAGCACAAAACTACTGCATCCATCTAATGAATTCTTTTTTTTTAATTTTTTTTTTTTTTGGCGGTACTGGGGATCGAACTCAGGACCCTGCGCTTGCTAGGCAGGCGCTTATTCCACTGAGCTATATCCCCAGCCCTAATGAATTCTTAATTCCAAAAATTAGACTATTTATTTACACAGGGTATTGCTATGTACTCCAGGCTGGCCTTAAACTCACTGTGTAGCCCAGGCTGGCCTTGAACTCATGTTCATCTTCCTGCCTCAGCCTCTCAAGTGTCAGGATTACAGGTGTGTGCCACTATGCCTGGCTGTGAACCTTTAAGAACATTAAGATTGGGTTCAGTGGACCCACCCCTTACTTTTCTACAGTAAATTTGTATTTTAGTGAAAGAGTAGCTGGCTGTGCATCTCAGTACCTTTCCCTGAGGGGTACAGGAAGCAATCTATGTGTTTACTCACTTGATATGATGAACGGCAAGGAGTGTGCACAGGTGCAAAAGTGTCAAAATGGGATTTGGACCCACCTTTATGTGCCAGCTAACTGGTTTTGCATGTTTACCTGAGCATCACAGAGGGTCCAATAGACCCACACCACTCTAGGATTTGTTAAAAAAAAAAAAAAAGGTTTCTTGATTTTTCTGGTGGAGGTAGCCCAATTCAGTACAACAGCACATGACATACCAGATTTGCAAATTTTGGAGGAGGTAAAAGTGAGTCATCAGATTACTCATGCATGGGTAATGAAGATGATCCATTGTGGTAAAATATGTGCTTTCATGCCAGAAGAGTGGTGTGGTGGTGGATGACGACGACCATGATGACTTTGACATTGTGAGATAAAGTGCATATGACAGTGAAATGGAACAAGAATTGACTGGTATTGACACATGGAATGCAGATCTTACTGATTCAGATGACAAAGAAAACAGCAATGTTAATATATATTTGATTAGCCGAAATGTTGCAAAACGGCCATGCAACCAAATGGAATGATATACTGTTAGAATTAGGTCTGAATGCACTGGGGATGTAGCTCAGTGGTGAAGCACCTGCCTAGTAAGTGCAAGTACCTGAGTTTGATTCCCAGTACACACACACAAAAAAAACTGTCATAGAATTAGGTCTGAAAAGGCAGGAGTGAAAGGCATTGGACAGAAAGTCAGCACCGCTACTCAATGTTGGAAAATGTAACAGACAGTATGCCCCAAGATGCTGGGAAATACATAAAGGGTGAAACACAACTAAAGTCTGTATGCACCAATAGCCATATTCAGTGTTTGTTATGACACTTCACTAGCTGAACTGAAAGCATAGATCTGCTGTTCTTAGCATGGATTTCTCATGATGATTGAAGGAGTGTAAAAGACTTATGGAAGAGCTATGGTCAAAATATGGCATAAAAATTTATGCCCCTGTAGATTCGAAGACTTATGCTTTTAGAGTAGACATTTATTCTGGAACTCGGTCTTTATTTATCAGGTCTTTATTCATGTAGTAATAAGCCAAATGATATTGTGAACAGACTTGTTGCTCCCGTCTCCCAAACTAATTGGATTGTGACATTGGACAGTTGGTTTGCTGGTTTCCAATTGATATTAATTTGCTAACAGAACACAAGTTGACCAGCACAGGCACTCTACACAGGAACAAAGCAGAAATTCCAAATGAAATGTTGCAATTTTAAAACAGAGAACTGCATATTACAACCTTTGGATTTCAGAAAGAATAACATTGGCCTCATGGCATAGAAAAGCAACCTGGGGGCTGAGGATATAGCTCAGTGGAATAAGTGCTTGCCTAGCAAGCTCAAGGTCCTGAGTTCAATCCCCAGTACCGCAAAAAAAAAAATAAAGAAAGAAAGAAAGAAAGAAAAGCAACCTGGTGCTGCTGATGTTAACATTTCACTATGATGGAATTATTGATAGGGAAAGCATGTATTTTACCATAATGGATCATCTTCATCTTCCATGCATGAGTAATCTGGTGATTCATCTTTTACTTCCTTTAAAACTTGCACATCTGGTTTTTCATGTGCCATTGTATTGAACTGGGCTAAGAGAAAAAAAATTTTAAACGAATCCTGGAGTGGTGTGGGTGTGTTGGACCCTCTGTGATGCTCAGGTAAACACATGAAAAACCAGTTAGCTGGAGCATAAAGGTGGGTCCAAATCCTACTTTGACACTTTTGCACATGTGCACACTCCTTACCATTCGTCATACCAAGTGAGTAAACACATAGATTGCTTTCTGTATCCCTTAGGGAAAGAGATGCACAGCCAGCTACTATTACACTAACATATTCACAGTAGAGATAGGCCGCTGAATCCAGTCTTATGTTCTAATAGCACTATAGCTGGGCCTGGTGGTGCATGCCTGTAATCCCAGCACTTTGGGAGACTGGGGCAGGAGAATGGAAAGTTCAAACCAAGCCTGGGCAACTTACTCAGACCCTACCTCAAAAAAAAAAAAAAAAAAGTGCTGGAAGCAAATAAAAAGCTCAGTGGGAAGGCTTGGGTTAAATCCCCAGTAGTACAAAAAACCAAATAGAACAAAACCATCCCCCAATCCCCACACCAGAGCAGGGGGAAATTTTCTCTGATAGTCTCTGTGAGACCTGAGTCAACTGGGTCAACATGCCTGTGAGTGGGCTCCCAGGCTCGGCTCTGTCTGACTGTTCACCTTGGTTCTCCTTCCCTGCCCTGCTCCCCTCAGAGGTCTGGGGCGGGGATTCTGTTCTGGTGAGTCTTGATTCCTTTATTCTCCAGTCTTTCTGGTTTCAGGGACAGTGGTTTGCTCTGTGACTTCACTCCTTTTGTGGAGCCAACAGAGTTGTTGATTTTTCAACTTCTTATTTCCTTTTTTTTTTTTTTGTGGTGCTGGGGATGAAACCCAGGCCCTTGTGGATGCCAAGTTAGTGTTCACCACAGAGATGCAGAGCAGGGCCTGGTCAGCTTTGTATCTGCTGTAGGATGGAGAGAGAACATCCAAACTTCTTCCATGCCTGATCCACAGAATCATTATCTTTTACACCAGTGATTTTACCTTCCACTGAGGCAGGAGGTAGCTAGAGGGTGCTTGGAGCCTGTTTTCTGGGATAGATCTACGTTCTGTGTTCAACTGTAGTCCAGGTCCAGGATATCCCGACCTAAATACAAAAGGAGAAGGTAACCAAGTCAACTGGCACCTATTCAGTAAGTCTCTAGGCACCTGTGGGGCCCCCCAATTACTGTGCCATCAGCAGTGGTGTTTGGACTTACTGAATCCACAACTTGAGGATTTGGGGTGCTCAGACAGCTCCTCCAAGGGCCAGAAAAGGTCAGCGTCTCCACCACCCAAAAGAGAGGCAGAGTCAAGCTGCTCCTTGGCAAGACCACCCCTTTGTCCCAAACCCTAATGCCTAACCTGGTGACACCAAGCTTCTAGCTGCAAGCTTCTCTCTCTCTCTCTCTTTTTTTTTTTTTTTTTTTTGTGGTACTGGGGATCGAACTCAGGACCCTGCGCTTGCTAGGCAAGCACTTATTCCACTGAGCTATATCCCCAGCCCCTTGCAAGCTTCTCTCACTGGCCAGCTCCTCCCTGAACTTTCAGTCAGTCTAATGTGGCTTCTTCCAAGTGTGTGGGGAGCCACTGAAACCGGAGATCCATCACACCAGTGGGGCTCGGGCAAAGAGGGAGGGCTCCTGGAGCCAGGTAAACAAGCTGCTCTAGCTCTCAAACAAGTTGCTAGGCAGAGAGGTTGAAAATGAAATCAGCCTCCCTAATGTATAAATAAAGGTTCTCTAGTCCTTGGGCAGTTCGTTTTCTCCCATCAGGAGAGAAGGCTCTACCTGACCTCAGCTTCTGTCTCTTATCTTTATTTCTAAATCATCTCCTTGCTCCCGCCCTCCCCCTACAACCTGGGAATAACCAGAGCTGCACCAGTTTGCAGCACAAGTGTCCTGCTCAAGTGTTTGCTCAGGACCCCAAGGACCTGGACAAGATCCTGATGTGGACCAGGTGTGGTGGTACACACCTGCAATTCCAGGACACTGGGGGCTGAGGCAGGAGAATTGCAGCCAATTAGAGGCCGGCCTATCTCAAAAAACCAAACCAAGCCAAAGCAAAGCAAACACCACCAAACCAAAAAGTCTCTGACCTGGTAACGTGAGCTTTGCTTTCCTATAAGAAACTGGTCCCATCAGTCTGAGCAGCAGTCCGGTGGGGTTTGGGATGAGCCCCAGTTTCACGCCGTCTCTAGTTACCCTGGTTTGGATTCAGTCCTGTTTCCTGGCTGTCGTTCTCCTGGTCTTTGAAGGAGGCCCTGGGAGGTCTCTACCTCCTCGGCCTATAAACTGGGAGACGAGCTTTCAGAGGCCTCCAGCTTAAGCCTTGTCTCTCGCCCAGTGCAAATTCAAACTCTGCAAGCGCGCTGTGTGTGAGGCAAGGTTTCTATCTGCCTTTGAGACCGTCCAAAACCCTGCTGGTTTCTCTTCTTCCTGGACAGTCCCTTAGGCCTGGGCTAAGCTTTTGTACCCAGATTTGGGAAATGACTCCAAGGAAGAAATCTGACCAGCGCCTCTATGATGAAGACCGCTACAAAGCAGCCCTGAGCAGGATTTAAATTAACCAATTAGCTTTTCATGTTTTCTTGGGAGTTTCTCCAAGGCCTAGGCTCCTTGTCTGGTGACAGGTGGCGGACTCATAGTAAGTGAACCTCTGTGAGTCACTAATCCCTACTAAGGCCTGTAATGGTGGATGAAGCTGGAAAGCCTCAAAGGATAAGACAAGGACACTTGGATCCAACCTCAACTGTATAAAGACTGTAGCCTCAGGCATATCACTTTTGGGTGGATTAACTTAATACCTTACTTGGAGAAGTTCTTCAGTACTCCCCTCCCTTCTTGCGATAATTAAATAAATACGGGCCACCTGTAATGGCCCAAGTACCCTGCTGCTTGCTAGACTGACCCCATGCTTGACCCCCGATTCACCTCAAACAGCTAAAATCATGTATGGTAACATAATTATTGTTTAAAGGTTCCTTGTTCTTTCTCAGAAAGAATTCAAAGAACATTGCCCGTCCCTGCCAGAAACAGGACAGTTACCCAAGCATAACGACCCTGCTACACCTGTGTATTCATTGTGGTTTTTGTCTTTATAAGCCCTGCATACAATGGGCTCGGGGCTCTCACTTCTCAGCCTTGAAATGGAGGCGTGAGTGGGGGCCGTTGGGCTCAACTATTAAAAGCGCTACTAAATTCTAATTTGGCTGTTTGGGAGTTTATTGTTCTCGGACTGTCTCACCACCCAGAGAAGGTCTTGGTTTTAGCCCTGAGAGAATCTCAGATTCTGTGAGAAGGCATTGATCCTCCTGGAGCCCTGATATCATTCCATTTGCTTCTTTTAGTTAGCCTTGGCTGTACACTAGTTTGGGAGGGTGTGGACCTGATCAGCCTGCAATAACTAAGGGATGTTACTAACCTGATACCTCTGCTCATTCCAGAAGGGTACTTTCCTCTAAGGATTTTTTTTCCCTCTTGGTACTGGGGACTGAATTCAGGGCCTCATGCATGATAGGCAAGCGCTGTACCACCGAGCCACATCCCCAGACCCTGTGGGACTTTAGTTCATCTTATTCTCTCTTTTTTTTTTTTTTTTTTTTTTTGCGGTACTGGGGGTCGAACTCAGGGCCCTGCACTTGCTAGGCAGGCGCTTATTCCATTGAGCTATATCCCCAGCCCTAGTTCATCTTATTCTCATGACAGTCACAGATCTCTACTATCTTTAAAAGGATATTTGCAATTAAAAGAAAAAAAAAACTTTTTTGCTGTCCAATGGGAGCATTGACCTTAATTTTTTTTTTTTTTTAATATTCTGGTTAGAAACAGAAGTGTTCAAATGTGGGAGCACATGCCTCTAATCCCAGCATTTGGGAGGCTGAGGCAGAAGGATCACTGTGAGTTTGAGGCCAGCCTGGGCTACAGAATGAGATCAAGTCCAGCCTGAACTGCGTAGCAGGACCCTGTCTCAAACACACACACACACACACACACACACACACACACACACACACAAGAAGAAGTGTTAGGCTGGAAATGTAGTTCAGTGGCAGAGCACTTGCCTAGCGTCCTTGAGGGACTGGGTATTTTTGTTTGGTTTTGTTTTTTAATGGGAAGCTGGAGACAACCTAAGCACTTTGAGTGTGAAGAGGGGGATCATTCCTGGAGGGAAGATGGAGGTGCTGTCATGGGATTAGCATGGCTGTGGGCTGCACAGTGGTGACACCCTCTGTGCACCTCTCAGGGCCTCTCAGGGTGCCAGCCAGCCCTGAGCTGGCTCCTTCCCCATACCCTCCGGACAGGGGCTTGGTCCGGGGAGTAGGTGAACATTCCTCGATTTGAGGACTATCCGCCCTTCCTTTCACCCCAGGAGATGCACTGCAGCTCATCTAAAGCACCACTGATAATCTCTTTCCTTCTTGCCAGTCCAGCTCCATTGCCAAGGGTCTAGCCTTCATAGTATTATAGACAGTTAAGTTCAGGAGAAATATTCTAGGCAGTCAGATAGGGCTGGGCCCTCGAGGGAGTCAGTGCAGCGGATAAGAATGCGTTACAACTGTGGCCTGAGGTGCATTTACTGGAGGGCAGTTCTCAAGATAAAGATGGAATGACTACACCTACATACCTCCCCAAGGGATAAACAATAATGTTCGATATCCAAAATAGGCATCAGTCACCCTGTGAATGACCAGGACCTCCTGGCCACCTTTTCCAAAAAAGGTCCCAAGAAAGGTCTTTGTTTTTTCCATGTATGCTTGCTACCTGACCTGCTTCCCCATTGGATCAATGTTACCTGTGATCTTATTGGTTGCTCATAGTGTTGTCGCTCGTTGTGCCCGCCTCCTGATTTTAGTTTATAAAACCTCTCTGTAAAGTGGAGTCCATGGCAGCCCACTTTCTGGGTCCCCTCCTTTCTCTCAGGAGCTTTCTAGCCCTCAGTATAATTTCCTACTTTTAACCCTGCTGTTCTTCAGAATACATTCTTTGATTTGGAGGAACATGAACTCAGTGTATAAGACATCTAGCAGGTTGGGAGTTACAGTATTTCCCTATATCACTTGGGGATCCTAAAGCACATCCTCTACCCTTTGTCTCTTGCACTGTACTTTTAGATATCCTGGTCATAGCACCCCTCCAACACACATGCACCCACGTATGCACACACACTTTCAATTACCTCTCTTTTTTTTTGTTTTTGCGGTACTGGGGATCGAACTCAGGACCCTGCGCTTGCTAGGCAAGCGCTTATTCCACTGAGCTATATCCCCAGCCCTCAATTACCTCTCATTGCTCTTTTCTTTTTGTATTTTGTTTCTCTTTTTTGTGACAGGGTTGCACTGTATGGTGCAGGCTGGCCTCAAATTCACAGTGATCCTGTCTCAGCCTCCTGAGCGCTGGGATTACAGTCATGCACCACCATGCCAGGCCTTCTTATTGCTCTTAGACCAAAATCCTTTACAAAGTATTTCATTCTGGGCTGGCTGTACCTCAGGCACACCTCAGCCAGGCTGCTTTTCTCTCAGTGAGAATCTGCTTTCTTCCACCACAGGGCCCTTGCACATGCTGGGATGCCTGGCATGATCTTCCCCACCTCTACTCACATGGTTTAGTCCTACTTTGCCTTTGGACCTCATCATTACTCTGGCTTTCTCAGCACAGCCTCCTCTTGGCTATCCAGACTGATGGTTACAGTGTCTCGGTGCTCAACTAACTGCATTTGAATCCAACCGAGAGACCTCTGGGTGTTCCTCCAACTACAGCCTAGCAGAGCTCCTCCCCATCTCTCCCCTGGAATCCTGTTCTTCTTTAAACTCTCAGACCCTGAGATCCTGCCTTGTGGAAAGACCATGTTATTTTGCTTCTATGAACCCAAGCTTTCAAAATCAAAGACATACTGATTCTCCTACAGCAGTGAGAACAAAACACAAATTAACATTTCAAGGGTGTTTTTTTCCTTTTATCAGTACTGAGAGCGAACCCAGGGCTCATTTATTTATTTATTCATTCTTGTACTGAGGACTGAACCCAGGGCCTTTGCACTGAGCAAATCCTCAGCCTTTTTAAAATTTTGAGACAGGGTCTTATTAAGTCACTAAATTGTTCAGGCTACGCTCTAACTTCTGATCCTCCTGCCTCAGCCTCCGAGACTGCTGAGATTACAGGCTTACACCTCATCATGCCTGGCTCAACAGATTATGTTGCCATTCAAATTAGGTGGTTACATGTTATGTTCTTTTCCCTGGGTCTTAGGGGGCACCATTTAACCCAGATCTGGGAGGTCCTGGATTTGCCTCAGAGGAAACTTAAAAGATGAGAGCGAGGCTGGGCCCAGAAACAGAGGAGGCTGTGGGCAAAGCTAGCTCCAGAGAGAGTGGGTGGGAGACAATGCTGAAGGGTCAATCAGCCATGAGAGATTCTGGAGCGGCATCTGAGCTGCTCTAGCAGGATCGCTTGGGCTGGGGTGCAGCCCAGTGGCCCAGTGTTTGCACAAGGCCCTGTCTCCCCCCCAATAAAACCATTCTGGGTCCTGTATACGTGAGGGCTTGCAAATGGCAAGGGACAGAGGGGACAGGATCGTAGCAGGGAGCTAAGGAAAGAGGCTGCAGGGACGCTGTGAGGAGAGGCCAGGGGCGCTGAGCAAGACTGGTAGGGAAGGTGGGAGTTGGACCCCGCACACGTCTGTGCTGACCAAATATGGCAGGATGACTGAGATTTCCCCAGCGGTTACAAAACCAGCAGGACCCAAGGAGGCTTTACCTGTCCCAAAAGCACAGGATGCAGGTTCTTCGTGTCTCCTTCACAGCTGACTGCTTTGTGTGACCCCAGACTGCAGTGATCTTGACATTTGATTGTGCTGTCCTTTCGAGGAACAGCCTGGGTGCCGTAGATGAGCAGAAAGCAACCCCGCATACACTTTGTGGGCAAGTGGCACAGGAAGAGTTTGGGGAAATGTTCCATTCCCTGAGAACTGTGCAAATCCAACTTCCTGAAATAGGGCCACAGTTTTATGAGGCAAGAAGGAAAACACGGTGCAGAGGAATCAAAGGAGAAGTAGAGGCACAGGAGGGAGGAGACCTGTGAGGGAGGCGGCAAAGCCTGAGTGGCCAAGGGAGCACTGGGGCAGGGAGGTAATTCTGAGGTTGCCACTACACCTGCCATGCTGCAGGGAAGCCCTCCCTTGTGACTCTCCCTGCACGCCTGTGCTTCTGGACCACAGGACTGGTGCATTTCGTACATCAGTTTGTCTGGACGAAGTAAATGTACAGAGGCATTCTACAGGCAGTGCACTGAGTTCCCACGTACCCCTCATCAAGTTTTCTCTGATAATATTGTTTTGAGAATCATCTTACATAACTCTGGTCCGTTTGTTAAGACTAGGACACCAGCACTTTCATATGACTTTATCTGGGATATTTATTTATTTATTTACTTATTTTTGAGACAGGGTCTCACTGTACATTCCAGGCTGGCTTTGAACTCACTATGTAGACCAGGATAGCCTCAAACTCATGGCCACTCTCCTGCCTCAGCCTCCCAAGTGCTGGGATTATAGGCTTACACTACCACACCGTTTATTTGGGATTTTGCTACTTTGCTAGTCTCCTCAGGCTGCCATAAGAGACTATCACATACTAAGTGGCTTAAACCAGGCGTTCCCAACTTTTTAGCAGCAGGGACTAGCTTCATGGAAGACAATTTTTTCATAGACTGGGATGAGGAGACTGTTTTAGGATGATTCAAATGCATTACCTTTACTGTGCACTTTATTCCTATTATGATTATATTAGATTCCCATGAGGAGTGGGCAACCTAGAAGATCTCTTGCCTTGCTCCTATGAGAATCCAGTGCCGCTGCCAGTCTGACAGGAGTCAGCCAGGGTAGCAGCTGTGAGGACAGATGAAGTCTTCCAAGCCTCATCTCCTGTTATGCACCCTGTCCTACCAGGCTGGGGACCAGGTGGTGTGGGGGTTGGGGTCCCCAGGCTTAAACTATGGAAATGTTTCCTCACAGAGCTGGAGGGTAAAGTCAAGAACAAGGCATCAGCAGGGTTGGTTTCTGGTGAGGGCTTTTCCTGGTTTACAGACAGCTACCTTCAGAGAGAGAGAGAGAGAGAGAGAGAGGAACAGAGACAGAGGCAGAGGCAGAGAGAGGGAAGGGGACAGAAGCAAGGGGAGAGGAAGGGAGAGATCTGGTGTCATTTCCGGTTACAAGGACCCCAGTTCTTTTTTTTTTTTTGTCTTTTTGAGACAAGGTCTCACTATGCAGTTCAGGCTGGCCTTGAACTCACTTTGTAGCCCAGGCTGGTCTTGAACTCACAACGATCCTCCTGCCTCAGCCTCCCAAGTGCTAGGATTACAGGCATGCGCCACCACACCCAGCAAGGACCCCAGTTCTGTTGAATTAGTTCCCCTTCTCGTGACCTCATTTAACCTTAATTCCCCTTCAAAGACCCTACCTATAAGTATGGCCACATTACATGGTTAGGGCTTCAACATGTGAATTTTGAGAGGGACACATTCAATACAAAAACACTAGTTTTTTGCCAGGCATCATGGCACAGGCCTACAATCCCAGCACTTGGGAGGCAGAGGCAAGAGAATTACTAGCCTGAACTACATAGTGAGACTGTCTCAAGGACAAAACTGCTGTGCCCCATGTAGCTCTCGAGGTTCCTGGAGAAAAATGGGCTGGAAGACTGAGAAGTAAAGACAAGAGACAAAGCTGGGGTCAGGTGGGGCTCTCTTTCCAGAGGCAGGGAAAGGAACTGCCCAAGAACTGCAGAGTGTTCACACACTCAGGAGGTTGATGTCAATTTCAACCTTTCTGCCTAGCAACCAATTTGCAAGCTGGGACAGCTTCTTTACCTGGCTGGAGGATCTCCCTTATTTCCCTGCTGGCTTTGTCTTAGCCTGGCAGCTGTGATTGATTTCCAGCTTCAGCCACGCCCTACACAGAACACTGACTTTTTTCACTTGTGTCCTTTTCTTTTCTTTTGTCCTATTTTAATTTTATTTTTTAGGGTGCTGGGGATGAACCCAGGCACTCATGCAGCTAGGCCAGCGTCCTGCCACTGAGCTGCAGCCCCTGGCTCCAAAGCACTTTTCTGTTCCAGCGCTGAGTCCTAGACACAGCACTGACTGAAGAGCACTGTGGTCTGATGACTGGGTGTGTCTCCTGGAATTTGTGTGTTGGAGCTCAGTTCCCCAAATGACTCGTTAATGGTATTTGCAGGCAGACTTTTGGAAGGTGACCGGGTCAACGGGAGATCAGGGGGTGGGTTTGCTATGGAAGCCGGCTGTCTCTAGCACCCCACTCTGTGTTACTGTGTGCTGCCCTCTGCCAGGTAATAGTGCCCCGAGAAGGCCCTCACCAGATGCTGGCACCTCGATACTGGACTTCCCAGACTCTAGAGCAGCGGTGGTGAACCTATGGCACACGTACCACTGCCAGCTGTGTGTTACTGAAAGTTCTAAAAGGTTCCCTGTCACTGCTAGACCAATGAGCTAAATACACTTTTAGTCTTTTTTCCCCCCAGTACTGTGGATTGAATCCAAGGCCTCAAGTATGCTAAGTAAGCATTCTAGGACTGAGATACACCCCTGTTCTCCTCTTAAAATTTTCCTTGAAACTGAGGTGGGTGTGGTGGCGCACACCTGTAATCCCAGCGCTCAGGAGGCTGAGACAGGAGGATCATTGCGAGTTCAAGACCAACCTGGGCTACAAAGTGAGCTCAAAGCCAGTCGGAACTGCATAGTGAGACCCTGTCTCAAAAAGACAAAAGGAAAGGAAAAAAAAAAGAAACTGGGTTTTACTATGTAGCCCAGGCAGGCCTCAAATATGTAATCCTCCTACCTCAGCCTCCTAGCTAGAGTTACAGATGTGTACCACCCTACCCAGCAATCTTTACATTTTATAAATAACCCCCTCTGTAGTATTCAGTTACAGCAACAGAAAATGAACTAAGACAAGGATTATGTGATTTTTTTTGGTTTTTTTTGAGACAGGCACTCACTATGCAGTTCAGGCTGGCCTTGAACTAGGTAGTCCAGGGTGGGCTCGAATTTGTGATGATCCTACTGCCTCAGCCTCCTGAGTGGTGGGATTAACAAGCATGCTCCATCACACTTGGCCAAATTATATGAATTTTGAGAGTTAGATAGAATTGATCAGATTGCCTCTGATTGTGGCCCTAGTGATTGACACCCTCCCAACTGCATATCCCGTTCTGTGTCTTCCCTATCCCCGGCCTGACCAGATGTTTAAATCCATGCCAAGGGACGGGTAACTAACAATTGCTGTTTAATGGTGGTGCCCTGAATGTCAGGAAAGTCGAGCCTTTCTATACTGGTCACCTCTTTTTCTCAAACTGTCTGTTGCTTTTTCCTCGTCTGTTACCATTTCTGTGACTGTATCGTGGTCTTTCTTTCTTTTTTCTTAGTCAATTGTACAAACTTGTTGCTTTGTAAAGTGGAGGACCATGTCTCAGTCACTGCTGGCACATAGTAGGTGCTTTATAAATTAAAAAATATTTGTTTCATATAACAAGTGCTTTTTGCTGCAAGTAGCAGATGCCAACCTAAAGAAGGGTGAAGCCCCAGAAGTGGAGAGGAGGCCCAGGCCAGCCCAGGCCCGGCGTACGGAGGCTCCTTGGGGCTGGGCAGCAGGAAGGCAAGGTGCTGGAGCCCGGCAGTTCTGCGCTCTTTCTCCTCCTCCCTCTCCGCTCTGTCTCTCTGTCCCTCTCATTTCTGTGTTCTCAGCTGCTCCCCCGCTCCCCATTGTCTGGGGCCCCCTGCTTCTGTCCCTAGTAGAGAGCTGGCCTTGACCTTGGTGATTTCAAGCCACATTCGGAGGTCATCGAATCACATGAACCTCTGTCCCCAGTGAAGACTGGGGGTAGAGGAGAGCTGATTGGCCTCGTGTGGGTCAGGGTGACCTTGCCTCTTTCAGCCAACTACAGCTTCCTGGCTGGGCTATGTGGAAGGGAGATGGTCAAGGACACCACCCTTGCAGAGCCAAGCAGAGCCAGAGAGAGTCATTTCCCACAAGGCCAAGGGGACAGCACTGAGGGACCAAGCCCCAGGCTATGCCTCGCTCCTGGTGTCCCTTGTGTCTTGCTATTAATTGGCAGGGTGGTGTGAGCTCCCCGTGGGGGACCAGGGACCTGGCATCCCCGTGATCAGCACTGCTTTGCCTGTTCACTTCATCCAGTGTTTCCTTAGCACGCAGCCCTCCTCTGGCCCTGGGGGAAGGTGCTGCAGGAGCGGGCATCCACCCAGGCCCAGCTCTGTGCCATAGTCCATGCAACTGGCACAGGGATTGCATATGGGGGCAGGGCATGCAATCCACTGTGGCCCTGGGAGAGTTAGGCTGGGTTTTCCCCTTTGCTGCTCTGTGTCCTGAGGAACTCGGAGCTGGGAAGCTGTGAGTCTGAAGGTGCTGGGGGCTGTCATGAGGTGTGACTGTCCCAAAGGCTACCCACAGAAGAAAGACAGGCACTGACATCATGGGGACAGTGTTGGGGCCTCGGATCAAGCCCACCTGAAGACGGCTGGACTGAATGCTGTTCAGCCTTAAAAAAGATAGAAATTCTGTAATATGCAATAATGTGAATGGACCTTCAAGACATTATGTTAAGTGAGACCAGCCAGTAACACAGATAATTTCTGCATGATCGCACACAAAATATCTAAGAATCAAATTTATTTTTATTTATTTATTTATTTATTTATTTTTTACACAGAGTGTTACTTTGTAGCCCAGGTTGGCCTCGAACTCACAGTGATCCTCCTGTCTCAGCCTTCTGAGTGCTGGGGTTACAGGTGCATACCACCACACCAGGCAGTAAGTCAAAGAGTGGAGAGTGGTGGTTACCAAGGCTGGGGCGGGGGGGAGAGAAATAAGGAGCTGCTGTTTAATGGGTACAGTTTAGTTAAGATGAATGAACTCTCGAGATTTTTTCCTACTACATTGTATCTATAGTCAATAATTACTATACACTTAAAAATGTGTTAAAAGGGTAGATCTCATGTTAAATGATATTACTACAATGAAAAATGAAAGAAGGTGCCAGATGTGGTGGCATATACCTTTAATCTCAGCATTTTAGGAAGCTGAGGCAGGAAAATCAGAAGTTTTGAGTCCAGTCTGGGCCATTTAGAGACTTAGTGAAATCCTGTTTCAAAAAAGAAAGGAAGGAAGAAAGGAAGGAAGGAAGGAAGGAAGGAAAAGAAAGAAAGAGAGAGGGGAAGAAAGAGAGAAGGAAAGAAAGAACAAAAGAAAGAGAAACATATGTGGTGGTGCACGCCTGTAATTCCAGCACTTGGGAGGCTGAGGCAGGAGGATCATCACAAATTTGAGGCCAGCCTGGGCTACAAAGTGAGCTCAAGGCCAACGTGAATTGCATAGCAAGAGCCTGTCTCAAAAAAACCAAAAAACCAAAAAAACAACAACTGGGGATCTGATCTATAAAGCACCCCAACCATCCCCTCCAAAAGGGGAGAAGAGTTGGACATGAAGGCTGAGGATCATGAGGCCAGCCTGTGCTGCACAGCAAGTTCAAAGCCAACCTGGACTACATAGTGAAACCCTGGCTCAGAAAACCAAGAACAAAACCAAAACACCATGAAAGCCCCTAGGCGCGTCATTTCCAGATATGCTACAGGTGCAACAAAAGCATCTGAACTTCGTGACAGACTCAGCACAGCAGCAGAGGGTTAAACCGGGGAGGGGTGGAGAACAGCAAGGCTCGGTAGGAGCTTCAGGCGTCTGTGATCCTTTATTTCATAAAAGATGTTATGCAGCAAATATGTCAAAATGTTTAGATTTGCTAAAGCTGAGAGGTATGAGCGTATATATGTATGTATATAATAGATCTTTTGGTGGATGTTTGAAATGCTTTATAATTTTTTTTTAAAGTGTGGTTAAGTGTTAGGGATTTGGATTCAGGCTCAGGGCCACATCTTCTCTTCACCAGCTACAAGCTGTGCTTTGGACAAGCTGCTTCCTCTGTCATCTATGACAGCTGTCACCTCCCTTTCACCTGCACTGGACACCATGGTGTTAACATCGGGGAAACATTGCCAGTTCTTTCTTTTGTAAAATAGATTTTAATGACTGCTTTCTTTACTCCCCTCTGTCCCTTCTTCCCTCCCTCCTTTTCCCCCTGCCCCTTCCCCCCTCTCTTTCACCAAGATCTTGCTACATAGCCCAGGCTGGCCTCAAACTTTCTATGATCCTTCTGCCTCAGCCTGCTGAGTGCTGGGATTATAGGTCTGGGCCATCACACCCAACTTCCTTTATTTTTAAATTTAAGTGTCTGGGGCTAAAATTCTACTCCCCCAATGCATACACAGAGACTAAAGTTTGGTCATACACTTGGATATAATTGTTAGGTTTGGAATTCCATTGGGATTTTACAAAGGATGATTTAATCTGCATAGAGACTTCCTTTTCGGGTGGGACATATCAGTGAAGGCATGTTTGTGTAGCATTCAGAGGTCCTGGAGTTTATAGGAATCTGGGTCCAGGGAAGTCGATGTATTTACCTTCTTATAAGCTCCCTTTGGGTGCACTACTTAAGTTCTCTGGTTTAGTTACCACAGCCTTGCAGGTTGGTGCATGCCAGTGAGGGAAGCTTGGGATACTGAGGCTGAGGCAGGAGGATCACCATGAAGTTGAGGCCAGCCTAGGCCACACAATGAATTTCAGGCCAGCACATAGTGACCCAGTCTCAAACAAACAAAACAAAACAACAACTAAAAGGAAACAAAAATACAAACAGAACTAGGAGCAAGCTGCTTCCCTGTGGGGCTGGAGGGCTCTGGCCCCTGAAAATTGGACCAGAGACCCTAGGGAGCCTGCAGTCTTGATAGTTGGGAACTCCAGCCAGTACTAAACATCAGAGTCAGACAGTAGGGGAAGAGGCAGGTTTGACGAGGGAGGTCTGAGTTTGACACAGGCTGCAACGCTTCTGGGCTATGACCTTTCTCTTCTCCATCCCCAAGTCTTTGCTTCCTTTTTCTCCTCCTTTCCTCTTGACCTGGATGCTTGGGAGCCAGCCTGGCCTTTCTTGGGCCATCCAAGCCAGTGCTGTAGATTCTACTTTCTGACTACAGCTCAAGCTAGGACCTCTGCCAGCCCCCTGGGGGTTGTGGTTAGAAACTGGGTAAAGCATCACAGCCTGAGGCAGGAAGACAGCAAGTTCAGGATCAGCCTTGCTGATCTGGGGAGGCCCATGAAGTCACTTGGTGAGAAAAGGTGTGTCTTCCTCCTGTTTGGGTGCATCTCCTCGGATGTGCGTCAGCTCCCTGGAAAGGCCTCTGGGTCTCTCTTGCTTCTCTCCCTCCCTCCTGAGTGTCCCTAGTGCCTTCATGATAGACTGAGGCTGTCGAGGTGGCACCTAGGGCTTAGTCCCTGCTTGGCTCCCTTTGCTTGGCTCACCTAAGACCCTCCTTCCTTGGCAAGGCTCGGTCACTTTCTCTTCCTGCTTGTTCAAGCCCAGGCTCTGATCTTAAAGCTTTCCCATGTTAGGTGGTTCTTCCTGGGCTTCCTTCTCCCTTTACACATCCCCCTGTGTTGGCCTAGGCTGGCCTCAGCCTCATGGTGATCTTCCTGCCTCAGCATCCCAGCATCAGTGCCATCATGTTGTGTTTGAGACAAGTTCTTGGGCTGGGGATATAGCTCAGTGGCACAGCCCATGCCTGGCTAGGGCAAGGTCCTGAGTTTGATTCCTAGTACAAAAAAAAAAAAAAAAAAAAGTACAGTAGGACCATGTGTCAAAGACAAGGTCTTGCTGTATCTTCTAGGCTGGCCTTGAGCTTACCGTGTAGTCCAGGCTGGCCTTGAACTTTTAGCGATCCTCCTGCCTCAGCCTCCGGAGTGCTGGGCTAACAGGCTTGTGCCACTACACCTGGCCACACAAAAGTGTTTTATTTTACAGTCAGAAGAAAATAATTAAATTTAAGGGTCAAAGAAATGTGTTAATTTTCACATAAATATGTGTCAAACTCTCGTAAAATTTCTCTTTAATAGAGGAGGGCACCACAAAGGCAAAAGTACCTACTGCTCTTGGGTGCATCTTCAGCTGGTCCCCCGTTCCTGGGGAGGAGGTGTAGACCCCCCAGGGTATTCTGATGCTTCCTAGCCGGGCTGGGAATGGAACGGAACGCAAAGTCTTCAGTGTTCTTGAGCACTGTACCACTGGACTCCATCCTCAGCTCTGTTTGCAACCCAGGCGAGGCACTTGGAGTAACTCAGGTGATCTCTGTGTGTGTGTGTGAGTGTGTGTGTGTGTGTGTGTGTGTGTGTGTGTGTGTGTGTGTGTGTGGTATTGAATAAAGGCACTCCCATATGGGCTCTACCACTGAGTTACATTCCCAGCCCTTTCTAAGGTTTTATTCTGAGACAAGTTCTGGCTAAATTGCCCAAGCTGGCCTGGAACTCAAAATACTCCTGCCCCGGCCTCCTGAGTGCTAGAACTACCCATGCACACCACTACTTCTGGCTAGGGCTGAGGCTCTTGTCTCAGAGTCTCTCTGTCTCTCTGACCAGCTCAGCTGTCTCTTCCTGGGACTGGCTGAGCACGAAGCTGTGGGTGATGGGCTGAGCACTGCAACTGTGGAGCCCAGGGCTCTCCAGGGGTGTGCAGGATTGTGGGCGAGGTGGAGGGGTGGGAGGTTGTTAAAAATGGTTCCAGATGCCTTGGGTGCCTTTCTTCCAGTAACAAACAAAATCACCTCTTTATACACGTAGAAAGAGTACTAGAAGGACATAGCAATGTGTCTCACAGTGATGGTTATTTTGAAATTATAAACTAAATTGAAATAAATCACAAGGCTCCTTAGCCCTAGAGGGACAGGAAGGCTTCTTTCCCTTTAAAGAAGGCTGCTTTACCCTTAAAAATTTTTGTTTTTGTTTTTGACGGTAGTGGAGGTTGAATCCAGGGAGTTGCACTCCCAGCTCCCATTTTTTGAAGCCACTTACAGAAACAGGCGGGGGCCAGGTCCCTGTCTTTTCTCTTTGTGTCCGGGCCTGGCAATCCTCCACCTCCCAGTCCCTTCCGGCACCGCGTGAGCCCGGAGCCCCTGCTCCCAGCTGCTGAGGAGAAGCGCAGCTCCTCCCTGCGGGCTGGGCCAGTAGTGGAGCGCGCAGAGCTACGGGGCAGCCTTAATTTCCCCGTGTGGTGCGTCTCAAGTCGTCATGGGGACGGAAGAAGAGACGAGGTATCTCCTACAGTCACAGAGCCCTTGTGGTATTTGAGAAATCTAGTCCTATTCCCTCCCCTTAACTCGCAGGTAATGTAACGTTTCCCTTGGCGCCTGAAGAGTCGGAACCGTTTTTTACAAGTCACAGGATGCCTGGGGCGCCTGAAGAGTCGGAACCGTTTTTTACAAGTCACAGGATGTCTAGCAGTCTCGGCCACTGATGTGTATCCAGGTGTAAATGCATGCGAGCACATAGTAGGCATTGAGTGGGAGATCTAATTTGTCAAGGTGACTTTAACGGATTGCTGGGCACTCCCCTAAGGAAGGGTACAAAACCTACCCCCAAGATAATAAGACCCCGCACGGCCTCCCGCACCCTGTAATTTGGATCTCCAGGAATCGCCTTTGTTGTGGGCGACCAACCACAGGCAAAGCGAGCACCTGCTTCTCCGGCCGGTCCTCGCGGAAGGACCCCAGGCTGCTGCAACTCTGGCTGCTGCTTCTCAGTCCTTTCTCTATTTTCTCGAGAGCTGGGGACCTGCAGGCCCCCTCCGCGTTCGCAGCCAGGGTCGGCCCCGGCGCTTCCCAGTCGTGGTGACGAGCGTCTCCAGTGCCAGACACCCCGACCAGGGACAGCAGTCCTTCTCCCCTCGGGACGGGCGGGGGGCCTAGGGCTCCGCTAAGGGCCTCGCCCGACACCCCCAGGCTCGCCCGGGAAGGCGCCCGAGTGGCGGCCGCGCACGCCCGGTCTCCGCGGCTTCCGTCCCGGGGCCACCTCCTCCCGCAGGGCTGGGCACAGGCACGCCCGCTCCCCGCCGGCCCGGCGGTGCGCCCCTCGCCAGCCCGCGCCTTAGCGGCCGCGCCCTCACCCCTGGTCGACCCCGTCTGGCCCGCCCGCCCCGCCCGCGGAGCAGCCCAGCTCGCAGCGCGCCCCGGCGGCTCCACCCTCCCGGCGGGGCCGCAGCCATCTGGGGCCCCTGCCAGTCGCGTTCGCGCTGGGGCCCGCGCCGAGCGCGCGCGGGGGAGGCAACAGTGTGTGGGGACCCAGCCGTCCCACCGGGCGGTCCCCTCCTGCCGCGGCGGAGCTCCCGGCGCTGGGATGCCCCGAGGGGGCGGTGGCCGCGAGCCGAGCCCGGCCCGGAGCGCGTCGCGGCGGACACCGGCGCCCCTCACCACCTCGGTGACCCTTCCGGAGCCGGGACGCGAGTCCCAGAGGCGGCGGTGTGGGCCTGCGAGGGGGGCGAGGTCCGCGCCCCCAGCGTCCGGAGCGGGAGCGGGCTGCGGACTAGTCGCCGCCCGCTTCTCCCCCCCAGCCCCCCGCGAGCTGGCAGGAGGAAATAGCGCGCGGCCCCTTTAAATTTACCCAGGAGCCCTGAAAGGAGCCCCAGGGGCCCCAGACAGGAATCCCCACCCCGGTCCAGCCCGCGCCGCCGAGCGCGCAGCCCGCCGTCCGTGCGGCCGGCCGCCCGTGCATGCGCCCCGCACCCGAGGCCCCGCGCCCCGAGCGCCCCGCGCGCGCCGCCGCCGGCCCCGCCGCCCCGCGTCCCGGGGCCCCGCTCCGCGGCGCAGCGCATGGAACCCGGCGGGGACCACCGGAGCCGGAGCGGCGGCGGCAGGGGCGGCCCCGGGCCAGCAGTGGCCTCGGCACGGGGCCGACGGCTGCCGCCCGCCGTGCCGAGCGGCGGCGCGGAGCCCGAGGAGGACGACGGCGGTAAGAGCGGATCTGGCGGGTGGGGGGCCGCGTGGGGGAGGGGCGGGCTGCGGCTCGGGGCTCCGGGCCCCTCTCCGCCGCCGAACAAAGCGGGGGACGCGGGCAGGGCGGCCGGGGCGCCACCTGGCGGGCGCGGATCGCGGCTGCATGGCCGGCGGGGAGGCCTCCCGCCCCGCTCCCGGGGTTGGCCGGGCCGCGGGGCTCGGGCGGGTCCCCTCCCCTTGAAGGGGCCCCGGGGCGCCCCTCTTTGGGGCCCGGCCAGAGGGGCCCCGCCGGGGCAGCACCGCGGTCTCCCCCCTCGCCCCTTTCTCTTTCAGACGCCCAGGTGGTCTTTCTTATCGTCTCTCTTAAAGGCCGCCCACACCCTGTGTGCCCTCGGGGGCTTTTCCCCAGGGTTTGGGCTCGGGATCCCGCGGCTTTGCGTCGCGCGGCCCCTCTGGTCCTGCTGGCTCTGTGGAGCCGGGAACTCTTCCCCCGCGTTCTTCCTTGGAGCGAGAGTGGCCCGCGGCCCGGGCCTCCATCGCTTCCCCCACCGCGGGCAGGTTTTAAATCAGGGCTGGCTTCGCCCACAAAGGCAGACACCCCTTCCTGCCCGCACGATGTTTCTTCCCTTTTCGGAATTTATTTTGGCCCCAATTTGTCAGTTGTAGCGGGACTGGACAGCCCCCATCGGCTCTTAAAAGGAGGCTGTTTCTTCGTCCTCCGGCCGGAGGTTCCAGGCCTTGAGACCCGCGAATGTTGGGTCCGGGCTTGGGAGACTGCCCCAATGTCTGAGCTCCCCTCCCAGAAACTCCCCATCCCCTTTTGTTTTTAAAGACTCTCAGCTCCTCCTCTTTTTTTCGGCTCTTAAAGGGCTAGTCTGCTTTAGACTAGCATGGCTCCAGCGCTGGAAGGATGCTTAGAGACCAGCTAGCGATCCAGTGCCTTCGCATACAAAGCCACTTAGGCCCAGAGAGCAGAGTGCGCTCCGAATGGCCACAGAACAAGTTTCCAGTGAAGCAAGGACTCAAACTGTGGTTTTTTCTTTATGGATCTACTTTTAAAAAATGAAAACTGAAACAACAAGAAAAATCATCTACAATGTGACAGGAGCCCTCTCTGATCCTGTCTTTTGTTTGACTGACCCAGGGATTCTCCACTAGAGAGTGATCAGAAAGAAGCTACCCATGTACTGTTTGGCCAGAAGAGCATTTTCTAAGTAAAAGGGGTTGAGCACTGAAGAGAGGGTGTGGGACTGTTCTGGGTGTCCCTTTGACAAAAGGAGCGTCCTTGGCTTTGCAGGGCCCCTCCAGCACACACCCTGTGATTGCTGGGCAGGGGCTGGCTTCTTGCCAGAACAAAAAATAAATCTCCAGAAAGATTTAATGGGCTCCAGTGGGTGGTGGCCGCTCCCTGCCGCAGTATCTCCAGTGGCCACTCTGGTGGCCCTCCTGCCATCCCTTCTCAGGGTCACTGGCTCGCCTAGACTGCGGAATCGAAGTCTCAGCAACTCCTTTCCATGGAGGGGTTGACAGCTTTGTCTTGAGGATCCCTGTTTGGGAAACTGACAGTGCAGAACTCCTTCCCTGAAATGGGATTCTCAGGAGGCTGTATTTGAGGCATTCTTGGGAAAAGGGAGACCTCTGGGTGGGGCCCTCTGGCAGGATGCAGACAGATGCCCCCTTTGTTCCTCTCGACCCACTCCCTGCTCTGAGCCGGCTGTAACCGCCCCAGACCACTGCTCTTCTGGCTTTATCCCTGCAGCTTTTCCAGAAAGGGCACCTTACAGAGCTGGCTGTCTCTTTGGCCCTCACATTATTTTTAAAAGTCATAGCTAGTCTGCACAGTGCCTGGCATCGTTTTGTTCTCGGTCCTCCCTGTAGTGTTTTTACTCCCTGCTTCTCCCACATCCCTTTTATTACTGTTGCCATCCCTTCCCTGCCCGAGTACCCCCTCCCCCACCTCCCTTTCTTAGCCTTCTAAATCAAAGCCCTAGGTTTTTTGCCTGGAAATAGAGATTGAAGAGCTGTTTCCCTTTCCCCTTCTTCAGGACAAGATCTTCAGCTGGAAGGGGGTGCCTTGGGGTCCTGGGGGAGTACCCCCCTGCCCTCCTCCAGGGCCAGGGGACCAGCATCTTCAGGCAGGAAATACTCAGACCATTGTGAGGCCCGGGCCTCCAGGCCTGGAAAGAGCCGCATCCCTGGCCGTGACCACCGACGCTACTACCACGATCACTGGCGGCTGGAGTACCTGATGGACTTCAACGCTGCCCGGCATGGCATGGTGTGCATGGTGTGCGGCAGCTCCCTGGCCACCCTCAAGCTCAGCACCATCAAGCGGCACATCCGCCAGAAGCATCCCTACTCCCTGCATTGGAGTCCCCGGGAGAAAGAAGTCATCAGCAACAGCTGGGATGCCCACCTGGGGCTGGGGGCCTGTGGCGAGGCTGAGGGCCTTGGGGTCCAGGGGCCTGAGGAGGAGGAGGAGGAGGAAGAGGAAGAGGAGGAGGAAGGGGCCAGCCTCCCAGCCTGCCCACCCAAGGGCCCAGGTAATGCAGGGTGTGGAGAGGCAGGGTCCTGGGTGTGATGGGGCCCAAGTGGGCAGCCCCTCTGTCTGCTGTTTGATTTTCTGCAGCAAGCTGCGGGTCCTTGTCTGGGTGCGGTCTGTTTATTGCCCTGTAGTGTGGGGGGAGGTGGGTAGGGGGGTCTCCAGTGTCCCTGACATCTTTTGACATTCTGTGGTTTTACACGGGTGGGAGAGGCTAGAGGTTGGGGATCAGGCGGGAAGGGCTGGGGTCAGTGGGAGAACCGGAGGCTGGGCGCAGCCCCTTCAGTCCAGGCAAGGGCCAGAATCTGGTCTGAGGAGGTTGGGTGGGACTTAGAGCAGGTGAGAAAGAGGATTAGGGGGTGGAGTTAGAATGTGAAGGGAGAGGAAGAGAAGGGCTAGGGTTAGGTGTGGGGTCTCAGGTGATTGGAGGCAGTGAGTGAAAGGTTGTGGGGGCTCCTGCCAGGGCCAGCCTCTCAGTTGCTTCCCTCCAACCCTTTCAGGCAAAGCCTCAGCTGGTGGGGGCTGCCGGCGCCAGCGGCGAGGGGGCCCAGTGGCATCCCGGCGCCGGCGCCTGTCCGCCTCCCGGAGGGCCGGGGGCAGCAGGGGGCTGGGGGCCCGGCGCCTGGAGAGGAGGCTGAAGGAGTCCCTGCAGACCTGGTTCCGGGCTGAGTGTCTCATGGACTATGACCCACGGGGGAACCGGCTGGTGTGCATGGCTTGTGGCCGCACACTGCCCAGCCTGCACCTGGACGACATCCGTGCACACGTGCTGGAGGTGCACCCCAGCTCCCTGGGGCTCAGCGGCCCCCAGCGCAGTGCTCTGCTGCAGGCCTGGGTTGGCGAGCCGGAGGCGCTGTCTGAGCTCACCCAGCCCTCAGCAGGTGCGAGGCTGTCCCAGGGCTGAGACTCCTTCACATCAGGGCAGTAACACCGGGTCTAGGGCAGAAACTGGGAGGCAGGGACTCCTGATCAAGGGCTGAAGGCATACCAACCTCTACCCTTCCTTACACTCAAGGCCCCCGGGGGGCGTGCTTGCTTACACACACACACACACACTCTGGCTGGGGTCTCTAGCTTGGGGCTGGGGTGAGGAACAAGGATGGACCCCCCTCTGCGTGGGTAAGGGCAACACAGCCAGCAGGCTGAGACCCTCTCCCTCACCCCTTCCCCAACAGACGATGACCTCGTCCCCCAGGACCTGACCAGAAAGAGCCGGGACTTGGCCCCCGCTGCTGGAGCCCCCTCTTCTGGGGATTTCAGCCCCCCAGACGTAAAGGAAGAGGCTGGCTGGGTCCCTGAGAGGCCCGGGCCTGCAGAGGAGGAGCCGGAGGCGGGCGCGGGGGCGGGGGGCCCGGGCCGACCGTCCCGGGGCCGGGCGCGCTGGCGGCTGGAGTACCTGCTGGAGCTGGACGGCGGCCGGCGCGGCCTGGTGTGCATGGTGTGCGGGGGCGCGCTGGCCTCGCTCGAAACGAGCGCCGTCGAGCGGCACGTCCGCCGGCGCCACCCGGGCACCTTGCGCCTCGGCAGGCCTTTCCAGGAGTGGAGCGAGAAGGGCGCCCCGGGCTCCGAGGCTGGGGAAGGGGCGGAGGAACCGGAGGAGTGGTGGGGTGAGCCGGCGGGGGATGGGGGACTCGGTGCGGCGGGCGGAGGGCGCCCCGGAGAGGAGGCGTGGGCCCGGCCGCTTCCTCCCGGCTTCAGTGCAGCTCTTTGTCCTCCTCAGGCGACGTCCTGCTGTCCCCTGGAGCAGCGCTGGAGCGGCCCGCTGAGGAAGACGACGAGGAGGAGGACGGCCAGGAGCCGGCGGGGCTGGCCTTCCCGCCGCTGCCGCCCCCGCCGCCCCCGCTGCCACCCCGCAGCCGGGAGCAGCGGCGCAACTACCAGCCGCGCTGGCGGGGCGAGTACCTGATGGACTACGACGGCAGCCGGCGCGGCCTGGTGTGCATGGTGTGCGGGGGCGCGCTGGCCACGCTCAAGGTGAGCACCATCAAGCGGCACATCCTGCAGGTGCATCCCTTCTCCATGGACTTCACGCCCGAGGAGCGCCAGACCATCCTGGAGGCCTATGAAGAGGCGGCGCTGCGTTGCTATGGCCACGAAGGCTTCGGGCCGCCCGCCCCGGCGCCTCGCGACGGCGGCGCGGACCTCAAGCCGGGTGCGGTGTGCCGGGCGTAGCCGACTCTCGGCCGGGCCGGGCCGGGCCGGGCGGGATGAGCGGGGCGGGGCGCTCTCGTGCTGGCGCTTCCTGCGCCCTCCGCAGCTGCCGCGCCCCCCGCTGGCCGGGTCGGGCCAGGCTGGGCGGATCTTGGGGCTGGGGGTTTATGTTACTTGGGTGTCCGTGCCGGGAGGTGCCCTTTGGGCGGTGCCCTTGGCGCGGAGCCCCGGCCTTTCCCCTGAAGGACCTCACACTTTTTCAGCAGCTCGAGCCCCAGCCGTCTCCTAAGTGCTAGCACCAAGCGCTTCCATCCCCTGCCGCGCCCAAAGGCGCTTCTCCGCCGAGACGAAAAGAGGGCGCTCAGTATTAGGGCTGAAAAAGGGGGGCGAGGGGAGAGCAGGAAGGACGCACCAGCTCCTCGTCCTGGCCGGGGTCCCAGGTCTCGGTGGCCTTGCCCGCGTGCAGGCGCAGCTCCTAGTTCGGGCTGTTGCTGCCCTGCCCTGCTCTTACTGGTATTCTCGGTCTCTCGGAGGCCCTGACCACGCTCGGGGACCCTCGGTAGGGGCGGGGCCGGCTGGCTGCGCCCGCCCGCGGCTCCGCCCCTCGGGCTGCTGCCCCGCCCGCCCGCCCGGGAACCAGGGGCGGGGAAAGGGATTAGCACTTTTTTCCTTGGCTCCTCTTTTGCCCGGGAGTCCCGTTTACCCTTAAACTGAGTCTGGCGCTCTCGGCCCGTCCCAGTTAGGGTACAGGCGGTCCCGGCGATTGCCCTATATTCCCGTACCTCCCTCTGCCCCTTTGTCCTCGATGGACGAGCCACCCTTTCTCAGCTCCCAGGGCGTGGGGCAGGCCTCTCGGCCTCCCTTTTTCTCCTCTGCGGCCGTGCCAGGCCCTGTGGGGCGGGGAAGGGGCCCCGACCTCCCAGGCAGGTCCGAGAGGGATGTGTAGATTCATTCTCCCGTGGAGAACAGGCGGCCCCGAGATCAGGCCCTTTTTTGCTCTTTGTATTTTATTTTGAAACTGTATTTAATGCTTTTATATGAAGGGGGAGGGGCGGGAGAGAACTGACCTGATCACCCTTGACGTGCAAATGTCTTATTTATTATGTGTCTATCAGAGATAAGCTGTGAGGGGGTGGAGGAAGGATTAAATGGAGGAGGCGAGAGGAAGGAGCAGGGGGTGGGAGGACACAAAGCGTCCCATACTCTGGCCGCCTCTCGCCTTGGGCCTCGTGTTGGGGAGCCACGTGGGGACAGTGCCCTGTCTTAAGTCAGGGCGGCGGAGGCGGGGGTGGGGCGGGCTCCGGAGGGGGCGTGGCCTCCTGGCTGCTGGGGAGCGCGAGAAAACAAGGCAAAAAGCGTACATCCCTTGTCTCCCCCCTACGCCCCAGCAGGCCAGAGCCCAAGGTTCAAGTGCCTCAGGCCCAGCCCCCTTGACTTCCAGGTTGGGAGTTGCATTTTATACAACAGGTTTTATAGCGTTTTTATATCGTTGAAGATTGTTACGTTGGGCAGAACCCTGGAGGTCACTAGTACCACACTCTCCCTTCAGTGGCGGGGAGAGGTCCAAAGCCCAGAACTGAAATTGCTACGCAGCCAGGTAGGAACAGTGCAAGAGCTAGCGCAGAAACGTTGGCGCCCAGCTCGGTGTTCATCGCGCTGTCCCACACCGCACTGTCCCACACTGCAGCCTCCTGTCTGGTGTTACTGAGGTGTCACCTGTGAGGGCCGCCAAGGGCTGGCATGTGTTGGGCACTGCAGGCCATCTCAGCAGACTTGTGACCCCTGAGGCTGGCACAGGACTGCCGAGCCCTCTTCCCACTGTGGGCCTCAGCTCAGAAGGGCCAGCGCTGCTGCAGGACAAGTCTCTGGCCTTGCGTGCTTTGCTCTGGCCCACCGAGAACTGGCTGAAAGTGAATTACCTGTGAGCCTGGAGTTCCTGGGTTTTCGTGACAGTGTTAGAAATTTAGAACAGAGACTAAGGATGGCACTAGGTTGGGCATTGCCATTCTTTTACTTTCCTTCATGCATGTTACTTTCAAACCTAGAATGAGTATTTTTATACACTGTTCAAGAACAGTAGGCAGGGCCCGGGGCTGCAGTTAAGTGGCACAGTGCCAGCCTGGCAAGTGCAAGGCCGAGTTCGATTCCCCGTACCAAAACAGTGGACAAACTGAGGGAACTGACTCTTGTGACCAAGCCCATTGCTGAAGGGAGCAGGTTGAGTGGATGTCTGGGCTTCGAGACCAGCTTTCAAACACTATCAGGAACTTGGTGGAGGTATCAGTTTGGACCCGGCAAGGCCTGGTACAGCTTAGGCCATAGCTGTGAGTGGGTGCCGCAGTGACCCCTCCTGTGACTTGTGGCTGTGGCTCCTGGTTAGGGGCCAGGGAGTTAGTTGTTCCATCTCTAGGTGTACCTCCTTCTCATGTTGGGATTTTGATATGAACAGGTGTTTTTTTTTTTTTTTTTTTTGTTAATGGTATGCTTGCTATTATGGCCAATATGTAAATGTTACTCTGAATACATATTTATATACCTACCATGTTAGTGACATTATTTGAACATTTGTTATGTGTATTTGTGAAGTTGTGTGCATCAGTTAAAAATTTTTTTCCAACCTAAATTTTACAAGAGGTATGTTGAATAAATTTTTAAAATCCAGCTTGAGTCACAGCAGCCTTAGTTTTGGGGAAAAGCAGTGTTCTTGAAGCAAAAATCTGTTATGCAGTGACTGACTCAGTTTTAGTGCTTTGTGGCTGCTTGTGGTTCAGAGGATACTTCATGTTGCAAGCCAGGGACCCTCCCGCAAGCTGGTGTGAAGCTGAACCAGACCCTCTGGCCCCCTCCATCCTTAGCTTGCTTCTGAGCTCACCTCTTGGAGGTCATCTATTTTCTGTCAGAAACCAAACTGCACAGCTGTGCTGTATACTATGGAAATCCTGCCATCTTGGGAATCCATGTAAACTGCTTTTTAAAGCCCCTGAAGTGAAGTTAGGAGGAGGGACTGGAAGCCTTGTTCAAGTCTTAATTTACCCAAACTGTGTATAAAGAATAAAGTTAGGAGAACGACACCACAGTCACTGTGTTCTTTATTTTTAAATTAACCACATAAATTTGCAGTTTTACAGGAACCAAGATTCAAGCTCCTTGGGTGCTACTGTATTTTTAGGTTGCACGCACAGACACGCACACACGATTTCATTAGGAATTTGTCTATAGGTTTTTCTTAAAAAAAAAAAAAAAAAGGATTCCTGCGTGGAATAAAGATCTTTCCACGTAACACAGCAGCAACAAAAGAGGGGGCTGTGGCAGCTTCCAGTACTGAAGGAGGTCCTGTGGAGGGGACCAGCAGTGCACTGACTCCCGGGAGGGCAGAGAATGGCGATGGAGAGTGACTTTCCTACTAGATTAAAAAATTCAAAAGGAAATGAAGCTGAGAACAAAGAGTAAGGCAAGGGTACCTTTTACTCATTTAAATTCCTAAGCAACTTTCCAAAAAGTGTGGAAAGAAAGAAAGTTCTCACCACTTTCTACAGAGCTGCAGTACTTTGGGGCCATCAAGTATTGTAGCCCTCACTTAAAAAGTCCTGGCTCACAATCCCTTCTGAGAGGGCAGGACGATGAGCTACGACCTGAGAACTCCTCAAGTTAAAAACTCTACCCTGAGAACTGTGACTTCAACTACTTGGGTTGACTGAAGTCCATATGGAAGGGCAGAAAGAAACTTAGTCTCAGTCCCATTCCACATGGCATCAACATGAGTTCTGTGTCCTAAAATTGTACAGAGTCCATCAACACAATCTGGCCCTGCCCAGTCACCCCCACCTAAAAATGCTTGGAAAGTACTCTCCAAAGGAGCACCTAGGGCCATGGCAGAGGTGCTGAGCCATTTTATGAAAATGGAAAGAACCCTCACAATGACACCATAAGGCCGTCTCAAAGCAGTTAAGTGCCACATGAACCACAAATGCACATGATCTCAAGCCAGTGGGCTTTTGGTCCTTAGGCTAAACTGATGAGAAATAAATGCTAAAGATGCAGCATGTGAGAAGGAAGTGGGAGGGAAAAGATAAAAAGGCTTTTTGTGTTCTAAGTTTACCTCTTAAGATTGTCCCCCCCCCCAGACTGAAGTAAGATTACAATTAACGGGAGCACACATGCAGATTATTTTTCTCTAACAAGTTTACAGCAGTGTACAGCAGTTACAGACATTTATTTCATAGTAAGAAAAGTACAACCATATTTATTAAACTCAAGGTGCGATGGGCAGGGAAGAGGGGGAAGCACATTCGAGCGTATGTTCTCCACTGAGTGCTCAGAACTGGCATCCAAGACAAACGAATGACAGGGACACCTCCCAGCCAGCGGCGCCCCCTGCTCTGGAGGTGAGCACAGGTGGACAGCCTGCCTGTGCTGGCCCTGCGACTCCCTCCCTGCACCGGTAAGTTCCCCTTTCCACCCTTCCTCCTCAGACGGCGTTCTGGGGATAAGGAGTTCCCATCATCACCTGTAAGTTACTCAGAGTTCGAAGTTATCCTCACAAGGGGAGTATTAGGAGTAGGGTGAGGAGTAGGATGAGGCAGGAAGATGGGAGGGACCCCAAAAATCTAATGGAAGGAATTCCACTCCTCACAGTTTCTTCATAAATTAATTTCTTGACTTGAAAATAAGGGTGAAAGTACAATAAGCACTGCCTACATGAACCCTTGAAAACGGGACAGAAGGACCCGAGAGCTGTGTTCTGTCAATCATTCTCTCCCCTTTCATTCTATGTAAAAGCCCCATCACCATCAAGGTGTGACTTAGCCGACTAATTTCTTTCTTTAGTATTTTGGGCTTTAAGGTATCAGCTCTTTTTTCAATCCAACATTTCTTGTGCTTGATACTGAGGGTAAAGAGAAAGAAGGGAAGAAAACACCAAATTAAAAAAAAATAAGCTTGGAATGCAGGCTCAAGCTGACACTGAGCATGTTCCTTCATGGTACAAGTAACAATGTTATAACTATTAAATGATGTTTTAGTAACTGTTGCATTTCTGGTTTCCATGTGCTTATTCGGCCTTTTTTTTGGCAATTCCAGGGAGTTTTGCTTGGATCCTGTGAGAAGAAAGAAGGTGAAAACATAAACATTTATTCTATGTTTTTATTTTCACAGTGATGCTAGAAGACAATCTGGACCTACTGGAGCAATGTGCAAAACACAGGGATGGGTGAAGTGAGGCCCGGGCTGTGTACTTTCTGGTATCTGCCCGGGATGAACCTGAGAGGTGCACAGTGATTCCTCTCTCCCTTAACTGCTTGTGCTTGCTCCTTGCTCACTGCCAGGAACTCTGAGGTGCTTTACAGGGGGCTCCAGAGAAGGAAGGGGCCCAGGCACGATGCCTGCTGTGCGCCATATGCCAGCAGTGTGAGAGCCTATTTCTCTGGCTCTGTGAGGCACAGAAGAAGGGATAGGTTACTACCTACTAATGCCAAAAACAAACTAGAAATTGGGGTGAAGGAGGCATGAGGAACCAGGAGTCCTGGTTCTCAGGACTAAGAATCTAGCAACAGTTGCCAGGCTCTGGTACGGACAGCAAGACTGTCGCTATATCTGGCAAAAAGGGCATTCAAACTCCACAGATGTCACATCCCACGGCAGGCATCCTAAGTCAGACAACACTGGTGATCAAGGTACCAGATCTAAAACTGAACTACAACCATCTTTCCCAAGTGAGTATGGATGGTAAATAGCAGCCAGATACATATTTGTGCGAACTTTTTCCTGGTTTCAGCAACAACATACCTTAAAAAGCAAAAAATCAGGTGAAGATTCTGCATCAAGCTAGACCTGCCTAGATAAATTCAGTTTCCTTTTCTCCTCCCCTGCCACCTCCTTTTTCAGTGTTGTGCTGAGGACAGGTGCCAGGACCTCACACATGCTAGGCAAGCGCTCTACCACTGAGCTACTCCCAGACTATTCAGTTTCTTCTTCACAAACCTGGAAAAAGCACTAGAATCTGAGGTGTGAAAGGGACTCAAGCAGCATAAAGGGGGTTTAACAGTTTGTGGTGTTTTGTTTCTTAAAGAATAGGTGAAGAAAACATGGAAAAATGTTAATATTTTAATTCAAAGTGTTGAATTTGAATTTTTAATTCAGAGTGTTGAATAATTCAAAAATAAAGACCCTGCTTGATACAGTGAGTCATAGACATGCTTATTAATATTTTATTACTTGGTTAAAGTATTCATTGGTTACAAAATGAAAGTAGGATATGTAGTCTTAGAAAAGAGTTAGCTTTCAGTGTCTTATCTATTTACTGAGAGGGAACAGGTGGACTTTATAAGGGTATATATGTGAATAAATGAGATGGGGAGATAAATAACTAAGAACATTTAAAAGTCAAAATTGTCCTAATTCTACTGGTCCATTTTAATCTAAGGTACAGAGGATGTTTTTTAATAATCAGCCAAAATAATGTTTAGTAAAATAAAAATATATTAACCTATACTATCTTTGGCAACAGTATTTCACACAGGGTACTAAAAACAATTAGGGGGGCTGGGCATGGTGACATAGCCCTATAATTGCAGTACCAAGTTTGAGCTCAACCCAGGCAACTACCCTAGTGCCTGTCTCAAAATGAAAAACAGAAAAAGGGGTGAGGATACACCTCAAGGGAGGACTCTGAGTGCAATACCTTGTAGCGCACCCTGCCCCAATCGAGGAAAATAAGCGCCTATCACAGTGAAATGTGGCTCCTGAACATACTTACTTTTCAACAACTGCCTTGGTTTGATCCCGGGCAATGCCAACGTAGTGATCAATCTGGGTCTTCGATGGAAGGAAAGAAGACTCAGTGGTGGCAACACATAGATTAACAATTTTCCTGAAAGCATCTTTTTTTTTGGTCTAGTGTAGTCACTGAAAAATATTCTCAAAAATGACAATAATGCCTAGTTTTTCAAAATATTTTTGAAACTTCTAGTTTCATATTTCAAATTACATCTTAATTTGTTGGAAGTGAAAATCACTCATCTTTCACAGAAGCAAGGGAAACTTGGTAGGTTATAGTATTTCCTTTAGAGATACTGGAGTGTAAATTTTAAATCACTAGAAGTTGTGTATATTCTTACTCACAAAAAAATTTTTTTTTCACACATGTACTATGGCTCCTGAGTAAGACTAGGTCGTTTTATGCCAAGTCAAAATGTCCACTGAGGAATGGCATAATCCAAAGAATGACTTCAAAACATTCAGTATCTCTGCATACATCATTTCACAGGATACACATCATTTCATACTAATTCCTGTAATAGCCTACAGTTTAAGTTTCTTTTTAGACACCAAGCTTTTATTCACTAAACATTTTTAAAATTCATTTTCTTTTTTTTTTTTTTTTTTTTTTTTTTTTTTTTCCGGGACCGGGGATCGAACTCAGGGCCCTGGTGCTCAGCGGCAAGCACTTAGCCCACTGAGCTGTACCTCCAGCCCAATTCATTTTCTTTTGTACTAAAGCAATTGTAATAGGAACTCAAAAGGTACACATGTACAAAGTCTCTTTCCTACCCACGCATTTTCTTGGTATATAGTTTTTCTTGCTAGAGCAGAGCACTGTGACCAGTTTTTTAAGAAGACTTGACTTAAAATGGGCTGAAACTAGCCATGCATCAACCAGCACATCTGATTCAGAGCAGAAGCCTACCTTGTACTTCTCATAGACAACTGGGACGCTGAAAACAAGCAGCTCGCCTGTAAGAAGCATGGGACACGGCAAATCAGGCATAAAGTCTCAAGACTCGAAATTACAGACATGTGCTTCCTTATGAAATATATGGAAATAGATCTTCCTCAAAATACAGAAGCCTGGCTAGAGCTCCCACATAAGAACAGTTAGAAAAGAAATTTACAGTACTATAATAATACTGAGTATATAGTATTAATACTGATGGTATACTATAGTAATACTTACAGTACTATAATAGTACTGATTTGTAGTACTATAATACTGATAGTATATAGTATTATTATTAGTAGATATACTGATAGTATATCCGTATTATATAATAATACCGATAGTATAATAGAATAATACTTAAAGTACTGTAATAGTACTGATTTATAGTACTACAATAATAAACACACAAACAAACCTCTGCAAGTACAAGGCTGCTTTCTTTGTACCAAAGACAACAATTTTTCAAATTATGGGGCTCTATAAGTATAATCCTTGTATTTAAACTACATCTAGGCAACTCTCCTTCCTTTACTGCCTTCTGTTTTGAAATTTCTTTATAGTTGGGACTATTTAATACAACTGTGACTACAAACACAAGCTCCTCTGATACCTAGCTCAGTCTCCGTGAGTATTAAAAGCTGGACCACAGGAATGAGTGCAGCCATGCTGGGCAACCTCGTTACAGTCTTACAAATCACTTCAGGGGCATAGAGACACTTTCCGTACCACCTTACCAAGAATCAGAAGGGTGATTCCATTAAAAACGGCACCAACATAGGTCATCAGCCACATGAACACAGCCAGCTGTGAAGGCCAAGATCAGAGGGTTATGCAGCAATAATCATAGTGCAGGATTCAGGCTCATACTATTCTCTAGCTCAGGCTGCATATGGTAGTAATGTGTGACACAGATCATTTCAGAATGAAAGTTCCCCCACCTGCACTGTGCATGTGAGGTAGAAAACTAACCTTCAAGGAGTCCACCAGATCTTCCACCAGAAAGAGACGGATGATCAGCTTCAAGGCCCTATTGACATGCACCATGGCCGCGTTCACATAATTATGGAATGCTTCCGAAGACAGGGTGATGTCCAGGTCCAGGTAGGCTCTTCCAGGGAAAGAAACGACAGTCACTGGTCAGCACAGCCACCCTTCAACATGAAAATGGTCCTCAGGGTACATTTTAGAAATCTATATGAGCATTTTTTACTCTCATGGAGTGGGAACAATATTGTCATTTAGTGAGCAGAGGCATAAATGCCATCTTGGCATAGTGGGACATACCTGTAACCCTAGCACTGAAAAGGCTGAGGCAGGAAGATCCTAAGTCTGAGCCCAGCCTGAGCAACTTAACAACTTAGCAAGACCCCGTCTCCAAAAAATTTAAAGGGCTGGAGATGTAGCTCAGAAGGGCCTAGACTCGATCCCCAGTATCTTAAAAAGAAAAGCCAGATGTCTGCAAAGTATGGGACAGTCATACACAATAAGGAACTGTCTTATGTTATGCCTCATTGGGTAAAACCATATTTTGTTTATGCTAAAACGTCACTGAAATTTTACTCACTTACCGTTTTGGAAAATCACATCTGTATTGTTGATGATACAGGCAGGTCCAAAGACCCAGCTCCCTGTTTTTCTGGTGTAGTCCTTTCAAAGCAGTTAAATACTGACTGAAACACCAATTACTGTGTTGTGACTTCCTATGTTATCACATCTCTATTACAACTGACCTATATATTTTGAAAATACATTTGTAGATTGACTATAACATCTACACATTTCATTTCAGAGTGACAAAGGGGGCTTTGAAAATATTTGTCAAACAGAAGGGACAAAGGTAACAAGTGTGACCTGGGTGAAAGCTACAGAGCACGGGAAAGCTGGGCTCTGACCCCAGAGGGGCTGCAGAGTTGGGTGTAATCACTGCTCATGACTTGCTGCGTTATTCAGTATTTGCTGAGCACCTGCTGTATACCGGACACCCTGCAAGAGGAGGTGTTGGGCTCGAGGAAGGTAGGGCTATTTTCGCATTACGGAGCCCACAGTCATGGGAAAAACGGGAAAGCAATAGGCATGTTTTTTTTCTTTGTATTTGATAAGAAAATACTTACTATCAAATAGAAAAGTTTTCCAAACTAGGTACTGTAATTAATATAACTTAACAAAACACATTTTAGGAATCTACAAGTGTCATGCAAAAAGGGGGAAGCTCATTAAGACATCAGAGCTTGTGGTAAAGCAGTAAGATTTCATTCATTCATTCAACAACTACTGATTCATTAAAACTAATTCTCAAATTTGTAATGCCATATATAATTTAAGTTGTTCCTTCTGTTTTCATTATAAGAAAGTTTAAGCAGCAACAGTGCAGCCAGAGCCTTTTCTGTTACAATCCTGACAGATTACGGCAAGGTCTCTTTATGAGAACAGGAGTTTGAAAAACTGTCATTTGCTAATGTTCTAGCAAAACACTTTTATGAGCTAAGAATTTTGAGAGGGAAAGCGTGAAGTAAATACTTGCTACAGTTTTAGCACAATCAGCAAAGCTAGAAATCAGACCCTGGATATGTATGACCTACTGACATCACTAGGACCTGCCCCTGGGACTATGGAGACTAATGGGAGGTGAGGAGGACCCTGATAAAACAGAGCAAAGACGCCGAGTTCTGGGGTCAGCAGCACAGCCCCGATCTCAAGATTTCCAACAACTGAGTGCTCTGTCTGCATCTAGTCCTCCCTACAGTTGAAATGTGATCTAGTTCCATCAGAAAGGTCTTGATTCCTAACTGGGCCACCTCTTAGGGTGATCATAACATCTCTAGGGATACTTCATGCCACCAGCTAGCTGCACGAGGACCCATATATATTTTTTTTAATTTTAAAAAAATTGGGGGTGTTCTGAGACAGGGTTGTGGCTAGGTATTCCAAGGTGGGCTCAAACTCAAGGTGATCCTCCTGCCTCGGCCTCCTCAGTATTTAGATTACAGGTATATACCACTACACCTGGCTGAGGCCCTATAAAATTTGCAAGGGGTGGGAGTGTTGTTTGAGGTAGGGTCTCACACTGTGTTGTTTAGGCTGGCCTTGAATTCACTGTGCAGCCCAGGGGGTCCTCAAACTCATGACAATCATCCTGCCTCAGCCTCTCAAGTGCTAGGATTGTAAGTGTGCATCGCCACACCTGGCTTAGGCCCTGTAGCTCTTGATTTTAAGTCTGGTCCTATTTTCAGACCTGATCAGCCTCATCAGACCCCTCTACTAAAATGTGCCATGTTACTTGTAACACTTCAACTCACTTGAATGGATGGCCTTCTTCTGACTTCTGCACAGCTTGGATGACAGACTTATACACTCTGAAGCTGATGGTGACAGAGAGAAGAGCCAGGATGAGGTAAGAAACCACACTGATGACACTGAAAGCTGCCAGGGAAAGCAGCACAATCAGCGTGGTGCCAAAGACAAACCCAGTCTTCTTCACATCTCGCCAGAAAATCAGATCGTGCACTGCCAAAACAAAGAGAACGTAGGTTACAGAAGCCAGCGGGACTGTGCGTCTTGCACTCCTGGAGAGCATTCCACTAGTACAGAGGTACAAGTATGTGCCCCATTTCGAAAAAACCTGATACTCGAGGTTTTTTAGCTACTGAAGGCCACTGGGATAAAGTGTCAGTGACCTTAAATGTTCTCACAGAAAGGATGACAGACCAAGGATGGCAAGATCTTGCCAACTACTGACTAAATTAAACAGACAAACTGGGTGCGCTGGTATGTGCCAATAGGTGGTTGCTTTAGCCCAGGAGTTTAAGACCAGCCTGGCAACACAGTGAAACCCAGTCTCAAAAAAACTAATAAAGCCTATAAATTAGTTAGGCCCACACACTTTTACAAAGCCAAAGTTAATCAGAAATGTATAAATTGGGGTAAGCGCAAAGCAAGTGGTGATAAAAACAGACCAATCACTGTTAGTTCTTGGTACAAGGAAAAGTAATCACTGGGCAAACCCAGAAAGAGCACAGGAAGGACTGTGAGTAGGGACCGCACAACCATTCAAACTGCAACTTTTTTTAACTTTAAGAGGCCAGATCTTACTATGTGGCCCAGGCTAGCTCTGTATTCTTTGGCTTAAGCAATCCTCCTGCCTCAGCCTCTTGAGTAGTTAGGATTGCAGGTGCACACCACTACGCCATAATACTTTTAAAAGTGAGGGGGTACAACTAATATTTATGTCTACAAATAAGTATAAATGAAAGTCAACCTAGGCAACCGGATCTTACAGTTGGGCATTGTCCAAAACACCTCAAAAATTGGACAGCAGCAGCTGGAAACTACCTCCAACCTAGATAGTACAGTTTACATTTCAATCTGTGAAGGCTAACACTCACCCCAGAGAATCTGCTTACAGAAAAATAAGGCCTCTTGCTTTCAACCATCTCTCCTTTATTTTTAATTTACATTTTGGGTTTCTCATACAAGAGAGACTATGCAATGTTTAACTTTTTGTGTCTGACTTCTCTGGAAGGGCATCAGAGGGCCGGGGATATAGCTCAGCGGCCTGCCCAGCAAGGACAAGGTCCTGAGTCTGATTCCCAGTACCAGAAAAACAAGGGGATCAGGGTAAAGGCATAAAAACTGATCAAAATGCGATATATACATGGACCAATTCCCCTCCATTTAATAGCTACAATATTAGCTGCCCTATTACATGCATTGAAAAGAAAAGAACAAGGCTTTTGGAGTTGGAGCGACAAGAGCCTTGGTAATTTCTTATCACCCTGCTTTAAGCCCCCCACTCTCAGTTGTACAATAAAGATGGCAACTATGTCCTTGAATCATTTTCAAGGATGATTCTGAGAGAACACAGGTAACCGACGTGCAGCGAAGACTCGGGTTTTTACTACACGCAAACTGCACCCTGAGAGATTCGGGACAGAGTGAACCTGAGCCCGACTGCAGGTGACCCAGTAACACCTTGGTCTCCCCCATGCTCAGCTCTAACATTTCTCTCTGAGACCACTTCTGAGGAAGCCTCATTTTGCCAAAACTTGAAGGTACTTAACTCAAAACCAAGAAAACTAAAAGTTTGATGACTATATAACAGAAATAATCACTTGTTCTGAGAGTCTGACTAGAGAATATGACTTAGTAGGAGAAAGAGGAAGTACATTTCCTGGCAGGAAGTGCACTCCCAGGTAGCAGGGCTGCAGAGCGGGGAGAAAACTGGGAGGAGCCTCCGGCAAAAGGCAACACTGAATGGGAGCTGAGCAGAGCCGGAGTGGGAGCACTCCCCCATCAGAGCTCAGGAAGCCACAGCAGTTTTAACACAGGATGCTGAAGGAAGTGATGGCGAACCTTTTAGAGACAGGTGCCCAAACCACATGTATTTATCACAAAGTACCAACACGGCAATTAAACATGAATACTGAGTTTTCATTTACAAAAACCAACTCTTACATTCACATGTTTTGCCTTAAAAGAAAAACAAATAACATGCATGCCACAGGTTGCCACCACTGGCTTAGAGGTTCAATGTCACCGGTAGAGGAACACACTGATGCCTTGTAGTTCTGAATGTAACACACTATGAAGGACACATCGTTTCCATGGTACCCTGCTCCAGATACAACCCGAATTTACGGAGAAAACATCAGACAAACCCAGAAGAAACAGTCTACAAAATAACTGACTTATATTCTTGAAACCTATAATGGAGTAAAAGACAAAGACTGAAGAAACTTTTGAGATTAAAGGAAAATAAATGATAGGATAATACTACTGGACTTTAGAAAAGGGGCTAAAAAATAGCCATACACATCACTGAGACAACTGAAAAACCTGCTGTCAACAAACTGCTAAGGGTACTACACTGATTTTTCTTTTTCAGTAGTGCAGACTGAACCCGGGGGTATCCTGTCACTGAGCCTCAAGCTGACATTCTGCCCATCTCAGCCTCCTGAGGAGCTAGTATTACACATGTGGTCCACCGTGCCTAGCTTGTTCTAATGTTAAATTTCCTAGGTTCAGTAAGTACACTATGGTTACATAAAACAACAAAGTTCTTGTTCCAGGGAAACACATTCTGAAGTATTTCAAGGAGCTCAGAAAAAAGGCATGTATCTATAGATGAAAGGAGAAACAAAGCGCATGTGGCCCAAAGTTAATCAGGTGAGCTAGCACGATCCAAGGACACAGGTGAGTCTTCTGTACTACACTTGCAATTCTTTTGTAAATGTGAAAGATTTGAAAAAAAGATAAAGCAGGGAAATGCTTAGAAGCTAAGCTTAGAAGACGAATCTTTTGACTTATTAGAGAAGGACAAGAGGATAAGCACTTAGCAGGCCAATGAGAAATTTTTACCTGTAAGCTGGTAAGACCACTAGGTCCTCACAAACTTTGGTGCCATCTGCTGGCAAACTGTTGTCAGAGCCCGTGAAACCTACCGTGTGAACACAGAAGCCAGTGTTCCCTCGAGGTACATGGAATATAAAGTAGTACAGAAAGCCCTGGGCTCAGCCTTAAACAGTGGAATTGCGGTCCAGGCTGGAAAGGGTATCCTGACTGAAAGGGCTATAACAGAAGCAGAGCTTGGATCTTGTTCCGGTCTGGTTCACAGCTCCGCCTCAGACGCCCCATCCTGACATCCCATTCTCTCATCATTCTATTCCTGTGTGCAGTTTTTTCTTCAGAGCATGTACAACGTGTTTGCAGAAGGCTCCTGATATGTTAATATGCGTCAACATGGGGCCAGATAACAACCTACAGTGTAAGTGCAACTTCCATGTGTTTCCTAGGAATTCCTCTGGTACAGAAGACTAAGGGTCCTGAGTACAGAACACCATCTAAAGTAGCACGCAGGATGTTACTGAAAAGAAACACAGAAATCCATGAGCTCAGTTTTTTCTTTCTTAGCTCAGTTTCCATCTTAGGACACTAGAAAAACAGGAGAACGGGAGTGATGGCCATGGCAGCATGCTCAACACATACAAGGGCCTTGGTTTCAACACTTGGCACCACCACAAAATAAATTCAATAAACTTGAACTGGATATGGTGGCAAGTGGCTACAGTCCAGCTACTCAGAAGGCTGAGGCTGGAGGATCCCTTGAGTCCAGAACTTCAAGGTCAGCCTGGGCAACAGAACCAAAAACTCAGCTCATAAAAACAACAAACAAACAAACAAACAAACAAAAACAAAAAACCTGGATGTGGTGATGCACACCTGAAATCCAAACACTCTGGGAGATGGAGGCAGGAAGATAAGTTGGGAGTCCAGCCTAGGCAATTTAGGGACTTGGCAAGACACTATCTCAAAATTTAAAAAAATAGGCCGGGGATATAGCGCTGTGGAAAGGCCGTTGGTTTGATCCCTTGTACTAAAAAATGAACCAACAGAATACAACTTGATTCCAAAGTGGGCCAAAGAATGGATATAAAAGTCAGAGACAAAAATAAAAAACAACAAACAGAGAAAAAAAAATCAGTTGGTTCTTTGAGAAGACCAATAAAATAAATGCTAGCTAGACTGATTTAAGTAAAAGAGAAAAAATACACCGATTGTCAATATCAGGAACAAAAGGTGCCATCAATACAGACACTACAGACATTAAAAGGATAAAGGAATACTGTGAACAGTGTTAATGTCTATAAATCAAATAATTTTGAAAAAGTGGGAAATTCAAGACACAACTACCAAAGCTCATTCAAGAAATAAAAAAGTCGGGGGCTGGGGATATAGCTCAGTGGAATAAGCGCCTGCCTAGCAAGCGCAGGGTCCTGAATTCAATCCCCAGTACTGCCAAAAAAAAAAAAAAAAAGCCCTATATCTATTAAAGAAATATGAATTTCTATAAACAGACTTATAGATAAAATACTTCCTACAAAATTGGGCATGGTGGCACATGCCTGTAATCCCAGCACTTGGGAGACCGATGCAGCAGGATTACAGTGAATTTGGGGTTGGCCTGGGCTATAGAGTGGGCTCAAGGCTGGCCTGAACTACACAGTGAGACCCTACCTCAAAAACAAAGCAAAACAAAACAAAACACCAATTTAGCTCTGCCTCCATGACTTCAGAAGGGAATTTCTTCAACTTGATAAAGGGAATATATAAGAAACCTATAGCTAGTATCAGGCTTAATGAAAGAAGGTAAAGATGTTCTCTCCTAACGCTTTTATTCAAGTCTATTAAAGGTTCTAGCCAGTGGTGTAACCCAAGATAAAAAAGGAATCCATACAAGGAGAGTAAAAGAGATGGCACAATTGCTGATGTAGCAAATCTGACGGTAGAGTTGGGCGGAGTGGCACACGCCTGTGACCCCAGTGCTCTAGAAGACAGCCAGAAGGATTGCAAGTTCAAGTCCAGCCTGGGCAACTTAGTGACACCTGTTTCTGAATAAAATATTAAAAAGAACTGGGGATGCAGCTCATGTGAATCCCCTGGATCCAATACCTAGTAGTGCCCCAGCAAAAACAAATCAACAAACAAAAAACCACACACACGCACAAAAACACTATTAAAAAAGCTACAAAACTAGTAGTGAGTTAGCAGGATTACATGTTATAAAGACAATAATGTACATTTCCATATATTAGTATTAACCAATTATAAAATGAATTGTAAATACTATTTAAAGGGCCAGGGATATAGCTCAGTGGCGTAAGAGCCTTCCTGTAAAATACAAGGTCCTGAGTTCGATTCCCAGTACCAAAAAACAAAACAAAAAACTATTTAAAATAGTATGAAAATAAGCCGGCCATGGTGATGCATGCCAGCACTTGGGAGGCCAAGGCAGGAGGATCACCATGACTTCGAGGCCAGCTAAATTAGAGTGAAACCCTGTCCCCCCACCAAAAAACCTCAGAAAAAATTGAAATAGTTTTCTCTACTTAAAACTATTTAAACCTGGGACAAATATGAACATTAATGATTCAAACTGTCAAAAGCTACACTATTTTCATGAGTTACAAGATTCAATATTGTTAAAATGTTAATCACCCCCCACACTGTGTAATTGCAACAATCCCGGCATACATTTTTTTTTTTTTTAAATAAAAGGGCAAGTTGATTCTTTTTTTTTTTTTTTTTTTTGCGGTACTGGGGATCGAACTCAGGACCCTGCACTTGCTAGGCAGGCGCTTATTCCACTGAGCTATATCCCCAGCCCCGCAAGTTGATTCTAAAATTCCTATGGAACTGCAAAGGACCTAGAAGTGCCAAAACAACTGTTAAAACAAGCTGCCACTGTCAAGGTGGTGTGTGCTGGTATAATGGACAACAGAACAATGAGATGGCACGGTGGCCCACACCTATAATCCTAGCACAATGGGAGGCTGAGGCAGGAGGATTACAAGTCTGAGCTCAGCCTGGGCAACTCAGCAAAACACTGTCACGACATCCATCATAACATCGTAAGGATGAAAATGCACCTTACTGTGAAGGCCCTAGTTCAATCCCAGTACTGCCCCCCCCCGAAAAAGTCCAGCAACAGGAAACTATGTATTAGGAGATGTTCACTTTAGGTATTATTCCAGTTCTCTCTTCCACTTGGCTGAAAATCCCTACCCAGTGACTCTTTTTATCCACCTGCTTTGGTAGTTCCAGCAGAACACAGACTCTGGCTCTGAACTGGCAGGATTTCCATCATCTATTTCCCTCTTTCTCCATTTGGGGCGAGACACTTAACCTCTCTGTCCTTGGATTCCTCATCTGTAAATAAGACACTACAATATGTACTTTATAGAGATCATGCCAGGATTCGTCTTTTTTTTTTTTTGGTACCAGGAATTGAATTCATGACCTCATGCCTGCCAGGCAAGCGCTTATGCTGCTGAGCTATATCAGCCCCAGGATTCATCTTTACAAATACTCAGACACTGCTGATTAGGCAGTAATACAATGCTAGTTACCTATTATTCCGATTACTGCCAATCTCTGTTACAACTATCACGGGAAACTGAAGAATTAAAATTAAAAGTCTGTTACATAGCAATAAAGATTTTACCCCCTTCCTTCTCTGTTCCAAATAGGATACAAAGAAATTAAGACTGAAAGCTTTTCTTTTTTTTTTTTTGCGGTACTGGGGATTGAACTCAGGACCCTGCGCTTGCTAGGCAAGCGCTTATTCCACTGAGCTATATCCCCAGCCCCCGACTGAAAGCTTTTCTAGAAAGGATTTGTTTTTGGAGACGGGTCTCGCTATGTAGTTCAGGTTGGTCTTGAACTCAGTATGTAGCCCAGGCTGGCCTCAAACTCACAGCAATCCTCCTGCCTCAGCCTCCCAAGTGCTGGGATTACAGTCTCTAGAGAAGGGAATTTTAACCAAATTTTTTATACATCAAGCTTCCACAGAACATTTCCTCTGAAAAAAGAGTTGCACTGTCAGCACTACAATTAAAAGAGTGGTGTGTGAAAGGCGGGAGAGTCAGGGGACGAGAAGGTAAGGCCCGGCCCAGCCTACAGGACAGGACCAGCAGAGCTCTTGCTGCAGGGGGTCACTTGAAGCTATGCAGACATCATTTAGAGGCACCTCACAACACCTCAACTTCCCCTTACACTGTCCTATGATCATAACTGAAGGCAGCAAGAAGGAAACAGGACATACTTTTTTCACCTTATCTACACTCAAATACCAGGGCTATGTTTCTGAGTCTACGCAGAAAAATAAGACCTTAATTTCGACTGGTTTTCAGTGAAAAGGATCACACATCTTTGTAACTATCATCTATCTAAGCAGACTAGAGAAGACTGCACAGTTTGCAGCTCCCAGTGGGTTGTGAGAAGGGGAACAGAATGCAGGGTGGAGAGCGGGTCCTGGCTGCAAGGAGGGTGAGAGTGTGATATTGTGCAATCCAAGGGCAAACTATTGTTTCTGTAGAGATTTATCTGTATGCGCCTCGCACAGAGAATCACTGCTCAAGTGAGCCTCTGGTACTGACAGTGTCCCTTTCTTTGGGTGGCTGTGCGTATCCTGGGTACTCTGAAATAGAAGAAAATCACAGAGAGGCAATGCACTGTCACAGTGCGCAAGCTCACAGAGACACACTGAAACAAGTCTTGGCCAGTCTCTTCCAAAAGTCCTAAAGGGAAGTGACCCATGCTAATTCAATAGGTACCAGGGGAAAAAGTCAAAAATTCTCCAAAGAGCAGAGTGAGTATCTTGGTTGAAAGATTATGGTACTGGGGATTCATACTGAACTACATTTCCAATCCTTTTTAAATTTTTAAAACATGGTCTCACTAAATTGCAAAGTTGCCCAAGCTGGGGTTAACCTTTTGATCTTCCTGCCTCAGCTTCCCAGAGTGCTGGGATTATAGTCCTGCAGTGCCATGCCCAGCTACAGCTAATGGCAGATGAAATTTCTGACAAAAAATGTCTGTATTTACCAAGAGTATTTATATTGCTGGTGGAATTTTTGTTGACCGTGATTGTTTTTATTTTCCAAATTTCTTGCAATATAGCTATATTACTTTTATTGTAAAAATTTAAAAAGACTGTCTTCTTGCCCATATTTTAAAAGGACGCCACCTGCAGTACCCATAATGCACCAAAGGGGGGCACTGTCACACCCTCCTCAGGTTAAGAAGAGAGCAGTCCATGTCAATTCAGCAAGGAACAACAGTGAATTGCACAGATTTTGGATTTGGGGAAAGAGTTTGGTTTGATTCTAAATTCAGCCATTACCAAAGGTCAACTGAATATAATTTATTTCCCCAAAATACACCTAAATAAAGTGCAGAAAATAAAGGCTATGCAAATGCTTACTGTGCAAGGGAATAAATATGAGGTCATTTTGAGGTTCAGAAGTCAATCAGCTTTAATTTCGTTTTTAAAGATCAAACAACTCAAGATTGGTAAAATATATTTAATTTTCTCTGTAAAAATATTCCAAAATTTGTCAGCATACAAAACATGTCAAGAAGAAAATTTGACACACTTGAAATAACTAAAAGGAAAAAAAGCCAGGCCATAAACACAGAAGGGAAAACTGTTCACAGTGAAGGTAAGGATGGACCAGGAAAGTGACGTAGCTCAGCGGTGCAGCGCTTGCCTGCAGGGCTCTGGGTTCAGTCCCCAGCACTGCCAAAAAATAAAATGAAACAAAGGGGGGAAAGCCAGTTTCTTCATGTGAACAATTTATGTAAAAAAAATATGCAGCAGGCTGTGGTGGCTCACACCTGTAATCTCAGCACTCTGGGAGGCCAAGCAGGAGGGTCACAAATTTAAGCACACCTTGGGCCATGTACTCACTCAGTAAGACCCTGTCCCAATTTTAAAAAAGTGGAGCACACACTTGGGAGGTGTAAGGTTTGAACCGGACCTGACCCCCAGCCCCTAGCCTGCGTGCCAGCAGAAGCACTGCTCTCTGCAGGGAAGTCGTCATCTGCAAGCACAGGAGGTATTATGGACAAGGAATTCCACAGGTTCGGGGACATCTGGAGACACCCAGGGATTTACACCTGACGCTTCAAGAAAAGGCTCTGCCCACTGAGGTGCAAGACTGCCAGAGAACTTTGACCATAGAGGTTTACAGGGATCTTCTCCCTACCGTCCCTGCCTTCTCTTCATCCCTATAAAAGGGACACGTTTCTCTTTAGGCAGATGTTCTTATCGCACTCTGCCTGCCTGCACCCAGGCACAGTAAATACCATGTTGCCTTTATACAAGCCTGGTGGTCTCTGCTGGTTCCCTCCTCACCCTGCCCCTATATGTTACATGTTATATAGGATGTAGCGCAATGTTTTTATAAATTCAGACCCAAATTTTGTGGCTGCTGAAATGGGTTAATAATCTCCTCTGCTACAGATAATACCCTTCACTAAGAAATTGCCCCATAAAATGGCACAGAAGATCATTGATAGAATATAAAGCCGTTATTGTCAAATACAGACACACATGCTTTTGGCCGCAGGCCAAAGAAATTTGTAGGCACCCCTTGCAAACTAACATTCCTCTCAGATTCTCAGAAAAATAGTTTTCCATTCATTAAAATAACCTAACATCACCTTTGCCCTCAATTTCAGGTTTATAATCCACAAACACCAAAGTTGCATTGACTCTTCCTCTTTAGCTAAATAGCTGGTAGATGTGAAAATGAGAACTTTTGAACTGTGAACTGAAGAATATAATTAAGTTCACACTTAAAGAATATAATTAATACTGTAATATAGTTACAGTATTACAACTGTAATACTGAATCATGATGGAATGAATGGATGGAAACCACACTGGTGTTCATGTCTATCCTTTGTGTGCCCTAAACCTGGGTAAGCTTTTAAGGTTTACTTTTTTTTTCTCTTTTGTTTTTGTGAGACAGGGTCTCACTATGTAGTTCAAGCTGGCCTTTAACTCACTATGTAGCTGAGGGTGGCATCGAACTCACATTGCTCCTCTTGCCTCAGCCTCCTGAGTGCTGAGATTAAAGGTGTGTGCCGCCATGCCTGGCTCTGGGTTAGCTTTTTGTACATGTTAAACAACAACTAAATTTACCCATTAAGAAACAGTATAGTTGGGCACAGTAGCACATGCCTGTAATCCCAGCACTCAGAAAGCTGAGACAGGTGCAGTCTAGATTTCAAGGCCAGCTTGGACTATTGAGTGAATTAACGGCCTGCCTGAAAATAGAGTCCCAATTTCTAAAAAATAAGTAAATAAACAAATAACAGGATAGACTTAAACATCCAGAAACCCCTGGGCTGAATTTAAACTTGAAACAATAATTAATTACTAACAATTGTGAAGGCCCAGCCAAATTTTACAAGTAGTTTAAGCCAAGTGTGGTGGTATGAGCCTGTAACCTCAGGAACTTAGGCTTAGGCAAGAGGATTCCAGTGCCAGTTAGCCTGGACAATTTGGTGACTTAGCAAGACTTTATTTCAAAATAAAAAATAAAGAGGGCTGGGGATGCAGCTCAGTGCAAAGGCCCTGGATCAATTTCTAGTACCACAAAAACAAACAAACACTGGGTTTGTAGCTCAGTGGTAGAGTGCCCCGGGTTCAATCCCCAGTGATGACTGAAAAAGAAGAGAACCAAATTCCTACATAAAGAAAACCCAGCATATGACATAACACTATTTTCTTCTAAAAAAGTTGACAGTCTCTTCATCAGTATAGCAAGACAAAGTTGAGAAGTAAAATTGAGTTCTAGGTAATGGAAATCTCTTAAGCTTTGAGATCTTATTCTATTTCCCGGCAGCTCTCCCATGTGTTTGTCCCATGGAAATGAAATCATATGGGTAACTGGGACAGCTTCTCTTCCCAAGCCATTTGCTTCCTTCTAAGCATGTGGCCAAGCAGAAGAGTTTAGGGTGAACACCCACAGAATCAGCACCCGTATTTTATCACTAATATCACATCTTTATTTACTCTGAGGTGTTCAGGATTGAATTCAGGGCCTACATATGCTAGGTATGTGCTCCTATTACCTTTATTTTTTATTGTGGCAAAACGTATCTATTACAAAATTTACCATCTTGGGCATTTTTTAAGTGCAGTTCAAGTCAGGTGTGGTGGTGCACACCTGTAATCCCACCACTCAAGAGGATGAGACAGGAGGATTACTCTTGAGTTCGATGTCAGGCTGGGCTACAAAGTGAGCTCAAGTCTGGCTTGAACTGCACAGTTAAACCCTGTCTCAAAAAGACCAAACAAACAAACAAAAAATGTAAGTGCAGTTCAGTGGCATTAAGTATATTCATGGTGCTGTGCAACCACCATTATTAATGTTTTACGATACTTAATTACGTATCTGTCCCTCTGTCCATTCATCTGTTTTGCTTTTCCACTACTGGGAACTGAACCCAGGGGCTCCGCACTTAGCTACATCTCCAGCCCTTTTGTTACTTTTTTGACACGTCTCCCTAAGTGGATAAATTTGCCCAGGCTTGGTTCGAACTGGTGACCCTCTTGCCTCACCTCGCAGTGCACTGCAACTATTCATCCCTTTTAAAAAATGGTTTTTGAAGCGAGAGAGCTGGTGCAGTGATACCTGCCTGTGACTGCAGCATTTGGGAGGCTGAGGCCGAGGCAGAGGATGTTAGGAGGAGGGCAGCCTGGAATACACAGTGAATTCCACGCCAGCCTGAACCTCAATAGAGAGATCCTGCCTCAGAATGCCAGAACGGAACAAAACACCAAGTCATACCTCCCCACAGCAAGTTGTAGATAGCAAACATCTACTTATTTGCCTATTTTGAGACTCAATGCTTATTCAATGTTTTTCTTTAGATGAGTTTTACATGAATGAAATATATAACACCTGCACAGAGTTTGCACACAAACTGTCAGGCTCCAGAGCATTAACAAACCCCAATGGTTCCCTAGTGCTCTTCCCACCTGCTGCCCCTTAGACCTTGGATGTCCCCACAGAAGGTCTCATGGTGAAGCTAATGCCCTCAGGACAATACTGGGGGTGGTGGGAATTTTAAAGGTGGGGCCTAGTGGGAGCTTTTAGTCATGAGGTGCTCCCTTGAAAGGGAGGGGGATGCTGGTTTCTTCTTTTGCCCTTTTATGTTCTGGCTGTGAGGTAAACAGCTTTGCTCTACCATGCACTGCCTGCCATGATCTGCCACCACAGGCATAAGAGCAGTAAGGTCAACGCATTATGGACTGAAACCTCCGAAATGTACCCTAATACACCTTTCCTCTTTTTTCCCCCTAATACTGGAGATTGAACCCAGTGGGCATCACTACATCTCCAGCCCTTTTAATTCTAAGACTGAGCCTTAAGTTGCACAGGATGGGTTTGCATCTGTGATCCTTCTGCCTCAGCTTCCCAAAAGTAGCTGGGACCATATGTGTGCACCACCGCACCACACTTTTTTCCTGCTCTTAAAATGTGCTCTTAAAATATATCTCAGACACTGAATATATGTTTTACAAGTTCTGGATGTCGTTCTAGTCCTCTGAAAAGTATAGATATTTTTGTTTTAGTACGCAATTAAATTTGGCTATCTTCCAACTGCAAACTCTTATCTCTTGGGCAGTAGTTCAAATCTCACTTGAGTTAACTGGTTGGTGTACCTGTAATCTCTTGTGCATATGAGTGGTTCTGGATGAAACACAGGCTTCTAACAGAACCTATTTATATATAGAATTTTAAGCTCTCACTTTCTGGACCTCCCTTTTCCAGGACTCCTCCCCTCTACTTTCCAGTAGTTGACCTGCTGCAGTTGACACAATTCTATGTCTTCTGTGCTAACCTGTCAGGTGGCAACTTCACCCTGTTCTCTGGCTAAAACAGTAAACATGGAAAATGAATTGCATGCTTTCTGTTTGTACAAGTTTCAACACTCTTTCAGAGTATATTTGCTTCTGTTTATTTTCCCACACCTTGAGGCATTTGCTCTTAAAATTTTGTCCAGAGTATATACAGTAGTATCTCAGTTCATAATTGCTTTTGTTTGTGAATTCTGCATCGGGTGAAAACATGACCGCAGCCCTCTTTCCCACACAAAGACAAACATGGCCATCTTTTCCAAAATCGTAGAACAAATTAAGTTCATGAACCGAGGTACCACTGTAGTTATTAAGTTCAAGAAGACTAGATCCCGTAGATCCTCATTAGATATTAGGAAAGGAAAATCACTGTGATCTTGTTTTTAAAAGTTACTTCAGATTCACTTTGTAAGTATATGGATTCACTTGTAATGGTAACCAAATAGGGATTATTCTACATACTTTGTTTTGTAACTCACAGGTTTCCCCCTTGAAGCATACCTAACAAAAACTCTGCTAGTAATTATTAAAAATGAAAATAACACAAATGGCCTACATGTAGCTCAGTGGTACAGCACTGGCCCAGCATGTATAAGGCCCCGAGCTCTATCCTTAGCACTACAAAACAAAAGACAAAAGCAAAACTCAACTGGGGATAACAATAAAGGATGTTAACAAACCAATCCCCAACCTCTAGCCCACCTATTTCCTTGCATTCCTGCCAATCTGGGCACTAAAACTCAAAATCTATTCTTTATCACTTTCAGCGTGTGAGGCAGAGATCTAGTCCCTCCCTTCTCCCATCCCAAAGAGAGAATCTCATACCGGAATTACTGAGCAACAACCTACATCATCACCATAGTCTTTATTATGAACTAGTATATAATAGGAAACCACAAAGGAAAACTACCTTTAATTTTTTTCATTATTTTTACTATTTTATTAATATAACCCACTTCTGCTAGGCAAAACATAATTATTTAGAGGGGGTCTTTTTGAGACAAGGTTTTGCTGTGCAGTTCAGATTGGCCTTAAACTCACTTAGTAGCCCAGGCTGGCCTCAAACTTGCAGCAATACGCCTGCCTCAGCCTTGGGAATACAGGCATGCGCCACCGTGCCCAGCTAGGAAAAACATAATTATAGAACTATTTTTATTTTAAAGAAGAAACACTATTATTCAGATGTACTTATTTAAAATTAGGAAGCTAGGCATGATGCTGCATGACTATAATCCCAAGTACTTGGGAAGCTGAAGCTTGTAAACTCAAGGTCAGCCAGGGCAACTTAGTGAGTCCCTATCTTAAAATAAAATTAAAAAAACCAAAATGGGCTAGGGGTGTTCCTCAGTGATGGTATACTTGCCTAGCATACACAAGGCTTCAGGTTCAATCCCCAGCACCACAACAAACAGAAACAAAACTTGCTAGAGGTTGATGCATTTAACTGAAATTGTTTACATTTAAAAACATTTCTGTATAACATATGATGATTCGAAAAGGTTTTCAATTTTTACACATTCCAGTCTCTAATTATTATCAGTCTTAATTAATCTAAAAATATCTACTAATTACAGAATTTGGTTGTTGACAAATGTCCTGATTCCATAGCCCCTTTCATCTTTCATACTAAACAACTTAGTTGGGCACTACCCATAATTAGTACTTCCAACAATACCATAAAGCATGGTAAAACAATTATCATCAACTCTATTAACAAAGGGAGATGCTGAACCAGCCGGGCTAGTTGCCTATGGCCACACTAATACAGAACGTGCCAGAATCAGACAAGGGAGGTTTTGTAGCTTATTTCCTATGTACCTCTTCACTCAAAAGTACCTGAAAGAATTATTACAGCTCACAAGGAAATCTAGATGCTACCAGGGCCAGAGAACTGTATTAGAGTAACTGAAGACCATCTATCTCAACATTCTGATTTTACAGATAAAGAAACTGAGGCCCCAAAAGTTTATGTATGTTAGTTACTGAAAGTCATACTTCGAAGCACAGTGAAGGTCAGGCGTCTCATGCCTATAATCCCAGCACTCTGAGAGGTTGAGACAGGAGGCCTCTCAACTTCGAGCTCAGACTGGACAACTTAGTGACTTAGTGAGATTTTGTCTCAAAAAGTAAAAAGCGCTGGAGCTATATTTCAGTGTGAAGGCTCTGGGCTCAATCCCAGTACTGCAAAGACAAAAACACAACAGTAAAGCAAATACTAGAACCTAGGATTCCTGAATCCAAACTCTACGTTTTTAGAACTAGCATTCAATTCAAATTCAGCGATCTTCAATTAAGAGATAACTTTATCCTTAATTATTTAAATTCTGGGGTTTATCAAAAAACCCTGATGTTCTGGTAATCCAAAAAATAATTAGCCAGTGCCTCGTATGTACCAGGCCTTGGACTTGGTGCTAAACCTGATGAAATATTTATGATGGACTACACAATACATTTTCACATTTAGTCTTCACAATACCCTTATAAGGTTAAGTAGAATGGTATTTGAAAAAAGAATTAGCATCAAAGTTTGAAAACCATGGATCCCTACATATAGGGTCTAATACTGAATACACTATGTGTTATACTGGAGGCTAGAGAAGGGTTTTAAACATCCTTTTCTCCCCCTATACTTTCTAAAACCTCAGAGCTGAGAGCATTTGAAATAATCTGAAAGCCAAGCTGCTAGCAAAGTGATCATTTCAAATAAACAAGCAACAAGGTCCTATTCCTGAGGGCCCCATCTTTTCCCTCCCTTTAAAAAACAAAGTTACAGTAAAGTGTATTTGAAAATACAGGACCATTTTGTTACATACATATTAAATAATTACATAGTTTATATGCAGCCCAAGACAATTCTTCACTCAACATGGCTGAAGCAAGCCATGACTGTGACCTGAGGAATATTAAATAAGGTTCAAAACAGAAGACTGAGTTCCTCTCAAGTATTACTCCAAAATAGTACTATAAAATTGGTTACCTACTTTCCGAGATAAAATCTCTGCGGTATGTGATCAAATTAATTAAAAGTTTCATTTACTGTCTTTCCCAAAAGGAATACCTTTACCTTTGATTGCTAAGGAGATTTCATAAGGCCCCATCAAAAAACCCAAGTGCTCAGCAGTGTAACGTATTATGGAAATTTAAAAGTTTTGTAAATAAATAAGAACATATTGATATTCTTAGAAGTAGCAACCACTCTCAGTCCAACCTGTAAAAAAAGGACCTTGAAATATAACTGAAACATTAGAATCCCTTTTTTTCTTTTTTTGAGACAAGGTCTCACTATGTAGTCCAGGCTGGCCTTGAACTCACTCTATAGCCTTGGATGGTTTCAAAATCAGTGATCCTCCTGCCTTGGCCTCCCAAATGCTAGGCTTACAGGTTTGCCCTACTGTGTCTGGCTAGAACCATTTTTTAGCGGAAGATTAACATTACAAAGTAGCCTATTGCTTTGGGAAATGTTGGCATAGGGAAAGCAAATCAACCAAGGAATCATTGAAAAAAACAATTTTCCTCTCCCCACAACAGAGTCTATAATCTAGTTCTAGTTCATAAACAAGTCAGAGACTAAGAAAAAATGGCACTCTGGTAAGTAATCACAGCAGAATCAAGCACATGCAATATTTCTAATGTAAATGGTTACCTGAGAAGTCTGTCAGAAGTCTTGCTAGGACATGCTTGTTTACCAGTTCAGTCTTGCTAAGGCTGGAAATTACATCTACCCTAGTTGCTTTGAAAAGAGTGGGCTTTTTAGACATCGCAAGATCAGATCCAATCTTGACATCCGTGTGGCCTACAACATCATACGATGTCTGTGGACAGGATTCTGGAGCAAATGTTTGCTTGAGTCTTTCTTCAGAAGGAGATTCTTTTTTCTGGGCAGCCACTGATTTCTCAGCCTGGCTTTCCCCTAATTCTTTAAGGGCTCTGATTGTGAGCTGTTCTTGTTCTAGGTCAAGAGATGCCACTGGACCCCGGGCAGGGAAAATGCCCAGAAACTCGGTTCCATTTGTTTCTTTGCTTTGTTCAATGTATTTCTCTTCAATGTCTTTAATTTGAGAACCACCTGACTCATTTTCATGCAAAGCTTCTATAGAAGGAGTTTTTTTACAGGCTGTCATCTTTACTGATACTGCTTCAGAGACACCTCTTTCCTCTTTACCTATTATTCCTTTTTCGCTGATTTCTGTAATGGCTGCTATCAAGTCCTCTGGGGAAGACTCATCTGTATCTGTAACATGTTTTTCATGTAATGACTCCGAATTGGCAGAAACCACCACATTTAGTGAGAATTCTACCTCATTAAAAGCATTTGGAGGTACTGCTGCAGGAAGCTGTGGGTTGTCACTTATAATACGCTTTCCAGGAGCAAATTCACTCATAGTATCTGGCTGCTCCCTGTCTTCCCATATGATGTCTGTACATGGTACCTGTGAATACACCGCCTCACCAACTGGACTTCTTCCCAGAGTATCAGGCTGAACTTGACCTACCTCAGAGCCACTGACTGGTTCTTTAGAGTTTTTAGAAGTTTCATTTTCTGTCATCTTACAACTGGGAAGCTCTTTGATTTCCCTTTCATCTGTTTTCACAATAGCATTTGGAATGGAGACAGAGCTTTTGGCCCGAATTTTGTTATTTTCAAATGATCTATCTGCTGTGATGTCCTCTATGACTGTGTCATCAGACTCACCAGAACTATCAGCCTCTGTGGCTTCTCCTAGCGCTGAGCTCTGCCAGCTCATTTCATCCTTCAGGTGGTCATCAGATAAAACCACTTTCACTGGAACCAGCCCATGTTGGGATCCAGGCAACTCTGAAAGCACATCATCTTGTTTTTGTGGACTGCCTTGCATACCCATGGCACTGACTTCTCTTGTGGGATTGAGACAGTCTCTTGATGGCTTTCCAGTGAAAGTACTTTCTTGTGGGAGAGAATCTTTTGCCCAGTCACCTGCAGACTTCGTTATGGGAGTAGTCCCATTAATAGAGCATACGGGAATTTTCTGATGAGTGTTCATTTTAAGATTTACAACTGGAATTTCTGAAGGACAGTCATTTCTGTTAAGTCCTATACTTTTTGTGGTATAATCAGATTTGTCAGTCTGCTGTTTCACTTGGGGAACCAAATCCCACATCAATATTTCATTAGTAAAGTTATGCATATCACTCACACATCTCGACACCTCTTCCAACGCTGCAGCTGTGTGTGAAAACTGTCTAGTGAGCAATGCGGAGGATGGGTGACGCCCTACCTCTTTACTTCTCAGTGGAAACAATTTGTCATTAGTCTCCAACATGTCTGTAGGTGATTCTCTATCGCTGTGCGCTGCCCAGCTAGTCAAATCGCTTGTGCTCTCCTTGTAGGAATCGCTAAATTCTCTGTCAAATGTAGCTTTGTCAACAATTACTTCAAATGGTGATTCAGGGGAATCTTTCTCTATAATACCACGAAGCGGAACTTCTGATGGGGACAAGGAATATGTGCCAATGCCTTCTGCTTCAGACTGTTCAGTGGGCATTTTCTGGGCTGTTAGCAAAGCGAACCTGTCATCAGCATCCAGTGCAGTTTTATCCCTACGTGGTACCTCATTTGGGTTCTTGGACTCTTGGTCTTTATCGACTTGATCTTCTACTCGACCAGCTTCCTTTGAGGGAAACGCAGAATGCTCTGGGAAACTGGCTGGAACAGAAGGGTGGCTGTAAGGAACTCCTGCTGCAAGAGAAACCGGAGAGTCTGCTCTGTCCTTACTACTCCCCTGAGGCTTTTCCATCTTGTTCATCTCGACAAGAGCCAAGTGGTCTTTCCCTTTTTTGGCTGTAACAGGCTGGCTGCCTAACACTTCGCTTTTTTTCTCATGGAGTGTTGTAAGGTCAGGATTATGTATTTCAGAAGATGAAAGAAAGGAGGAAGTCATAATGTCTGAGGGTGGCTCATCAGAGCAAGGACAGTTTAATTTCTCTATGGTTAGAATGTGAAAGAAAAAATTGTTTACCAGGCACAATTATACATTAGCTAGTCAGGCCAAGCTGCATGCTTTTTAAATTTTTAAATCATACACACAATATATACATATGCATGTAGATGCACACAGATGCATGTAGATATGCACACATGCATATATACATATACACACAAATATGTAACAAAACAGTGATCAACAATTATACCAAAAGACATGCATAAAATTGCTAACAATGAAACAGAAAAGCCATATCATGCTAAAAATTACAACAACAAAAGTTTTCATGGCGAATGCTTCTTAATCAGTCTACTTTTTCTACTTCAAAAGTAAAGCAAAAAAAGAGTCATAGTGTTGGGAAATTTCAGCAAGTTTTTTTTTCTTTTTTGGGGGTAGAAAATAGAAAGAACAATTCATACAAAGTAAGTAACTTAAACTAAACAACTCAGAATACACCTCCATAAACCCACTGTTATGATCTCACAATCTGAGAAGAGAAAAAGTGGCCAGAATCCCTTCTGACCTTCAGGAGATGGAGCAGACCTTTCCTAAGCCTGAAAATGAGACTACAATTTTTCTCTTCTGCCCACAAGAGAGAAGCATGTGTTCAGATGGTTTCCACATTCTAAACTAAAGGGTACCAAAAAGGCTGGTGTGTTCCCATTTCTCTTATATCAAACTTGTCATTTTAATGAAAACTGACTGGTCAAATTTGATAAAATTAACTTCAGAATTCCTTTTAAAACAGATATAATGCATTAAGTCTTATTTATTAACAGCACTGTAATCGTTACCTTACTATTTTATTTTCCACCAGCAAGCTTTTATTAGGGAAAAAAATTAAAAAATTAAAATGATCATCTGAAGGGATTTTATCTCTGGAGCTGGAACAAAGTAGGTCTTAAATAAATAGTTTTTTTTTTTTTTGTCTTTCAGCCTGGCCTTGAGCTCACTTTGTGGCCCAGGCTGGTCTTGAACTCACAACGATCCTTCTGCCTCAGCCTCCCGAGTGCTGGGATTACAGACGTGTACCACCATGCTCGGCTTAAATAAATAGTTCTAAATAAGTGAACCAAAGATTCAGCTTGGTCAGGCGAGTTAGACCTAAGTAGGCTCATGATAGCAACACATTTGAGCTTTAATAACTAGAGAGTTGTGAATGAAAAGTTCTTTTGGGATTAACTTTATGTTCTCTTTTTTGCGTGAGAACCTAAATAATATGAAGTAAAAGCAAACTTAGGCCATTCAAACTTATTTCATTAAAGATGAAAGTAAATAAGAATTAAAATCTTACCATAATAAAATTCCACTACTAAAATTTTTTTCCAGTACTATGTAAGGTTACCTTATTTTGACACATCATCAAAATTTGATGTAATAAGATCTGAGCTTCAGAATAGTAAAACTGTAATCTGAGTATTGGGAAAAAAGTCTTTGTAAATGAAGAAAAAATTTTAAAAGTTTGGTTGTATTACGAAGACAGAAAATATATGAAATAAGCTTTAACTCATATTTACTTCTAATATAGTAAACTTGGTTTGTATCTCATTAAATATTTGGGATACTTAGTGTGAGTATAAGATAAACAAAACACAGTACCTGGGTTAAAAGGTTAAAGAATTCAAGGTTTTATCATAGGTTGTATTTATACCAGAAGTGTACCAAAATCTGGGTTATCTTTATCATCTACCAGGAAATACTGAATGGACTAAATCTGAAGAGTAAAACTGGGAAACTCTTCCTTTAAAAAGATGGCAATTTCAGACAATTCAGACCTGTCATCTTACAAATTAAGGTTGGCAAAGTGAATCAGTTGTAATTCAAAAAATATTTACTGAGGTTAAAGCAGTGAGCAAAAAAAAAACAAAAAAAACAAAAACAAAACCCACCTCTTGCTTTTAAGGAGCTTACAGTACCATAGAGGAATGAGAAATAGCAAAGACAATAAGCAAAATGATGACAATAATGGGGTGGGCTCCATGAAATAAAAAAGAAGGCTCACCCCTGAGCATTGTGGCACACCCGTAACTCCAGCCACTCAGGAGGCTGAAGAAGGGGGATCCCAAATTCAAAAGCCAGCCTGGGCAACTTAACAAAACACAAACAGATGGGCTAAGAATGTAGATCAGCGGCAGAGCACTTGCCTAGCTAGTATGGGTGGGGACTGAGTCCAATCCCCAGCACAAAAAGAGAAAAAGAAGAAAGCACAGTAAATTCAACGCTAATCAAAGAATGTACATACTACTAGAAAAACAAAAAAACATGGTAAAAATGTTCTACACTTCGGCAGAACACAAACTTGTCATTGTAATAAGCCTTGCTTCTCTCCTATCTTCAGCTCCTACCACTCAAAAACTTTTGAATTAGGTGTATGACACAATCTAAAGTAAAACTACCAGGTGAGAAGTTCTGATCTCAGAATAACAATAGGTACTCTTCTGGGCGCCATGACTGCCTGACAAGCTTCACATTGCTAAAGATTCTTTAAGATGATCTAACTAGTATATATACAAAACAATTTTCATCATGCTGCCTAGTAATGGTTTCCTAACTTACTACATGGGGTGGATACTGTTTCCTGAGGGCAGTCTTGGAGGATAAACAGAGCTGGATGCTGCATTTACTTTTTGGCGGCTGTAAGATGCAGATGGTAGCTCTCATTATTGTCAAAAAGACTTTCCCACATGCAACCCAAGAAGGTACCATCTTCATCTGTGCTTTCATTTATTTTAATGATCTTGTTTAGGGTTTCAACAAAATGAAAAGAGATTCCTTTGGCTAGCTGGAACCCTAACAAACTTGGACAGAGCTGACTTGTACCAAGACAATGGGAAAAATTGGGCTGGAAGTAAAAAGTTCACCAAGGCATGAAAACATTAAACAGAGAATAGAGTAGAATCTAATAAGCCTCTTAGAACAGCTCTTATAAGTGAACTCTTCAGTTAGTTGGTATGACACTTAATGGTCACTGGTGCTGTCTTAAGTCAGCACACGGCAAAACAGCAGAGAACTCCAGGGAATCTGAGGGTGTTAGTTTTAAAATAGCTACACACCATCGCCAGCTGTGGTGGCATATGCCTGTAATCCTAGCACTCGGGAGGCTGAGGCAGGAGGAAGACAGCTGGGAGTTTAAGGCCAGCCTGAGCTACACAGTGAGTTCAAAGCTAGCCTGAACTACATATCGCGAGACCCTGTCTCAAAACACTAAAACTAACTAACTAACTACACACCGTACAACTGCCAAGTACAGTAATTGTGGATTACTTTCCATCCCAGAATATGTGTGCTAGCTTTCCTTTTTCAAAATATTCGCCATTTAGAATGTGTTATGAGGCAGGGCATGGTGGCACATGCCTATAACCCCAGCACTCAGGAGGCTGAGACAGGAGGATCATTGCAAGTTCAAGGCCAGCCTGGGCTACAAAGCAAGCTGGAGACCAGTCTGCACTGCAGACTCTGAGACTCTGTCTCAAAAAGACAAAAAAACAAACAAAAAAACCCCGTGTTATGTATATGTACCAACTTCACACAATAGAGGTAATCATGTACTGCAAACATGTACTATAAATTTTAAGAAAACTCATCATTTCACACTCAAACCCCCATTGAAAAAAAGCTCACTATTGTTCATTTGTTCTTTTGATTCTATCCATTCCCCCCCATGTCATTATGAATTATTTTCTTTTTTCTTGTTTTTTGGTACCAGGAATTGCACTCAGGACCTTGCTCTTGCCAAGCAGGTGCTGTGCCACTGAGCTATATCTCTGGCCCTATGAACATTTTCTGAATTAGTTATTTAAGACATGAGATTTAAGACCTATAGTCCATTGTTTTGGTGGTAGTGGTATCAGTGGTACTGGGGATTGAACCCAGAGCCTTCTCAGTGAGCTGCATCATCGGCCCTTTCTTATTTTGCAATAGTGTCTCCCTAAGTTAATTCTCCAGGGTGGGCTTAAATGTATGATCCTTCTACCTCAGTCTCCTATAATGAGATTAGAGGGGTACACCACCATGCCTGGCCTTTACTCATTTAAAAAAGTTCTAAGCACAACTGGAGTGGTGGCACAGGCCTATAATCTTAGCACTTGGGAGAATGAGTAAGGTGGATGGTTTCAAGCTCAAGACCAGCCTGGGCTACAACAAAGTGAGTTCAAGGCCAGCCAGAACTGCAGAGCAAGACCTTGTCTCAAAACAACCAAAAAAAAAAAGAGTTCTAAGCACATAAAAATATGGTATTATTGTTAACAAAATAAGATTATACACATCTAATAGATTTTCAGTCATATTTTAAATTTTGATGCTATTCCCAAGTAAAAAAAATCCTATTAAAAGATGCAAAGTCCTTTTATCACACTTAAAAACTGTGTAGCATTGAGTAAGTTGCTCAATCTCATCTAAAAAAATGAATATTAAAACAGCTAATTTTTAATGAGGATTAGATGAGTTAATACATAGCTAGATCATAGTAAATCCCCAATAAATGTTTTTAAACATCTTATTAAAAAAAAAATCCCTCTGATCGTAGCTTTTTCTTGGGGGGTGGATGCATACTATTAAATCATGACCACCTTCATCTGGTACATTATATAGAATATCAGGCAGAGTTTAGGATACTTTCTTTCCTATCATTCACAAATAAAGTAATTTAAAAGTTTTTTATCAATTAAAAATTTTTGAGTAATAGAACTGCTGAATTCGTTGGTATAAGCCAAATGTCTACTGTATCCCAAGTTGTTAGGTAGAATAAAAATATTTAATGTAACTCAACATGTAAGAAATTCTAAGCAAATGTTGAAAAATAAAGAGATTTCTGTTGAACAAAATGTTTCAGCAAATGATGTTCACTACCAGCAAGGTCCAAGTATATTTTAGTTCAGTGTGCAACTAGCTACACAATTTAATACTCTGGCATAAAAACAGCCTCTGGCACAATCTTTTACAATCCCTGGGCTGGAGATTTAGCTCAGAGGTATAAGCACCTGCCTGGCAAGCACAAGGTCCTGAGTTCAATCCCTGGTACCACAAAAAAAAAAAAAAAAAAAAAAAAAAAAAGTACAATCCCTTTCAACTTTTAGGGCAACAACTAAGATTATGTGGCCTCTATCTCTGACTTACCATCTCTCAGGAGAGAGCTCAGGAAATCTGTATCCTAAGTTTCCCAGGCTATTATTTTTAATTCATTTTAGAAGGGTAGAAAAAACAGAGGTGTACTTCAGAATTCGAAGGCTGCGCTTTTTCACCATAGACTGTCAACAGGGCACAACTCAGATAAGAGGTGGCAAGCGGCCAGCGCTCCGTGCCTGCCTGCTTTGAGTACAGTACTTCTGTGGGGCTGAGGGTGTACAGTACTCAGTAGCAGAGTATTTACCTAGCATGAGAGAGGTTCTCATTTCCATTCCTAGCTCCACAAAAACAAACTACTTGTAAAAGTAGTTTTTTTTAAAAAAATAAAACTAATTTCAAAATACAAAAATGGGATGTGGATGTAGCTCAGTGTAGTGACTGCCTAGCATGCAGGAGATCCTAAGTTCAAGTCCTACTACCACATACATACAGGAAAAAAAAAACAAAAAAACAAAAAAAAACAAAAAAAACAAAAAACAAAAACCAGGCCTGGTGGCACACACCTACAATTCCAGTACTCTGGGAACTTGAGGCAAGACAATCATAAGTTTGAACCCAGCCTATATAATTTAGTGAGACCCTGTCTCAAAATAAAAAATGGGCTGGGATGTAATTTAGCAAAAAGTCCTTGGGCTTAATCCCCAGTACAGCAAAAAATAAAATACAGTAACTAAATTTTAATTGCAATAAAGCAAAACCTCCATTTGAGTCCAGAATCTGGTATAGGAATTGATAAAGACCTTTCTCTTTTGTATTCCTAGGGCATTTATTTTACAGAACAAGATGGGCAATTAAAAATGATATGAAAAAACAAAGTGAATTCTGTGTATACAAGTATGTAAATATGTGAATTATCGCCTTTTAAAAACTCAGAAAAAGATTTAATACTTCTTTATGTGTTTCTAACATAATTACTAAAAATATAATGTGATCTAGAAGGAAGTAATAACGGAGAAGTAATAATAAGCTCTTGTACCAGAGTTCTCCCTAAGAAGAGTCAGTAAGCCTGGGGTGGTGGGGCATGGCTGTAACCTTAACACTCAACTGAGGCAGGAGGATCCAAGTTCAAGGCCAGCCTAGACTACATAATGAGTTACTGTCTCAAAAGATGTAACTAAAAAGTGAGTTACATTAGATTTACATTATAGTTACCACTTGGTTAATTTCTCCCTTTACTCAGGAAATCATTACTTTTAAATAAACTGTACCTGTAACACAGAAAAACTACATACATCTGTGAAGAAAAGGTGCCAGCCTATAGTAGCCACTACCTTTTCATATAAATACAATGTATATTCATGAGAGGGATTGAAATACTCAGATATAGGTTTTCCTACACTTGAACTTTCTCATGTTCACAAAACAAGGAAGACAAATCACCGTGCAAAACAGTATCAGCAACTCTCAGCCACAGCATCAAAATAGGAAGTTCGCCAGCAGACACTTTGCAGCCAAGCTAGGTCCTACGCAAAAAATCCCTTTTGTACAAAGAAAAATGTTTTTTTGTTGTTTTTTTAAAAAAAGGCTGTAACTGGCAAAATTTTTTTCCTCAATGCTTGTCTCAAAGTTCAGTGTTGTAACTTCCTATTCTGGATGCCTACTGCATTAGTCAAATTGAATGCAAACATTCATTAATGCAAATGTGCTTCCAGTTCTGAGTAGTAGATAGATATTCTTTCCAATCTTATTTTCACCTACTTTTCTCAAAACATTTTCTGAAGAAAATCAAAGCATTTTCCAGTCTCCACCATTTTCAGAAGTTTCAAAAGCTGAAACCAAATTTCATTTGATTTTGTGTATACTGGAGGGAGCACATTCCCCAGACAATTAAATCACTTAATAGTCAATAGTATTTTCGGCCTCTTTTGTGCCATGCTTTTAACCTCAACTTCAAAATGGCATTTCTTAAAAAAACAAAAACAAAAAAACCCCTCTAGCAGGGCACAGTAGCACGTGCCAATAATCTCAATGTTCCGGGTGTAACTCCACCACTTGGGAGGCCACATAGGGAGGTCAAGGCTAACCTGAACTACATAGTGAGAACCTGTCTCAAAAAACCCAAAACCTCTAAACCTTAAAATAGAGCTAGTTTTCTTGATCAGTATCTGTATTCCAGGTATAGCACTTATGATCATAGACTCTGAAATCCTTGGTCTGTCACTTGCCATGTGACCTTGATAAATCATTTCACCATTTTAAATTATAGTTTCCCAACTAGTGAAAGAGCTAGTACCATTCCTTCCATAGAACTGGGTGTAAGAATTCAATGAGATGATTTATAAATACTAAGCATAGAACAAGCTCAATAAAAATTAGCCACATACCACATGTCTGCCAATATCTTTAATAATAAAGTACAGTAAAGGGCTGGGGATATAGCTCAGTGGAATAAGCACTTGCCTGGCAAGCACAAGGTCCTGAGTTCGATCCCCAGTACCGCAAAAAAAAATAATAAAGTGCAGTAAAACATCATTAAAATTTATTCCCTGACTTTGAAGCTCTCTTAGGGACATGGCTGAAATTAAACTCTGCTTGGTAAAGGGAATCCACAAGCAAGGCTCAAGGACTTCCTCGGGAGTACCACTGTTCAAAGAAGGATCATTCCAGTGACATTCCAATCACAACTATATTCATATTAAAAGCTTAATTTCCTCATTTATGTTGCTGTATGCATCACAGTAGTGCATTTTAATAAATTTCACATAATTTACTTTTGAAAATTTTGACTCCCTTTTACTCAGTCCTAATGAGTACATGCATCTCTTTGTTTTTTTGAGACAAGGTCTCCCTTTGCTATTCAGGCTGGCAGTAAACTTGAAGTGATCCTCCCGCCTCAGCTTCCTAAGAGCTGGATTACAGATGTGTGCCACCATGCACCTGGGAGGCCATGCACACCTTTTTTGTACCTGCACCCCTTTTTTGTACCTGCATCTCTCAGAAACCCAATAATGAAAAATATGTTTCAGAATTAAAAATTAAAAGTCATAGCCAGTTGCTGTGGTACATGGCTGTAATCCCAGTATTCTAGGAGGCTGGGACAGGAAGACTAAAAGTTTAGTCCTGCCTGGGCAATTTAGCAACTCAGATCCTGTCTCAAAAAAGAGGGAGGGGTGCTAAGATGCAGCTCAGTGTGAAAGTTTAATTCCCACTACTACACCGAAAGAAGTGATTTGCTGCGAGGGACATGGGAGAGATGAGTTGGACTGGTGCCAGTTACAGACTCAAGGTTTGTGTTGATGGTACAGTCAGTTTGAAAGGTCTTCAAAGGCCTTGAAAGGGTCTGGAATGCTACCAACACCTCACATCCTCCCTGGGGTTTTAATACAGTTAACCAATTACACTAACAACTTCCTCCTCCCTTATGTTTATTTTAACTTTTTTGAGACAGTGTCTTGCTCTGTAATTCAGGGTGGCCCTGAATTCACTACGTAGGCCAGGCTGGCCTTGAACTGGCAGTGATGCTCCTGCCTTAGCCTCCCCAGTGCTCAGATTACAAGTGTGTGCCACCACACCTGGCTTCTTGTTTTTATTAAGGTAGTGTAGAAGTTACTAGTCTCAGCTACCCTACATCACTTCTAATCACCAGTCAGGTTGTTCCCTCAAAGAACAGGCTGATTTCTACTCTGATAATGAAGTAGAGCCTGGTTGCGCTAACTTTCTGTCATGTGTTTATGTGCAGGACAAAACAAAACTTATCAGAGGTTAAAAATTGGGACATTTTCAGGGACACAGCCTTGTATTTGGGGGGCAGGCAGTACAGAGGTTTGACCAAGGACCTTCATATGGAGCTACAGCCCCAATACTTGCCCAGACTGGACTCGAATTTTGATCCTCCTGCCTTAGCCTCACAGTGTTGGGATTACAGATATGCGCCACCATTGCTCAATTTGATACAGTATTTTTAACTGCCTCTTTACCATAACTGTCCCAAATGTCCACTAGTCAAAATATTTTTTTTTTTTTCCCCCTTGAGACAGTCTCACTATGTAGCCCATTCTGGTCTTGAACTTGAGGCAATCCTCCTGCCTCAGACTCCCGAGTGCTGGGATTACAGGTATGTGCTACCATGCCTTGCTTCAAAATAATTTTTGTAAGCAAGAAGAATGATAAATAGATGCTCTTTTACAAATACTAATATGAACTGTAAAACTGAAGGCTACTTAAAGTTTTTGATCAGTGTATGTGTCATTTCTGCTAACAAGGATTACATTTTTTAAAGCTATGATAGTTACATTTTCAACATTTCATACATTATGTTTATTGTCTATGGTTACATTGTTCATTATTTAGGACATCAACTATTCCTGTACTGTACAGAAAAACAGTGACCTGATGTATTTCTAAAGATCTAAATATGATAAAATAGTTATTTGTTCTATTTATACTATAATTTTTCTTGCCAGAGTATAATAAATGTAATACCTATTTTCCTAAAGTACTAAATTTCTCATGAGTGACAGAAAAAAGTCCTCAAAAACATACATTCCAACAGTTTCCAAGTGTCAAAAACAATGGAACTACATTTTACCTGTGTTACTTTGTAACATTCGATAAAATTTCTATTTTTTTAATGTATGTATGTTAATTTCAAAAGTTATGATTTGACCCCCAAGTATCCAAGTTCACACATTGGGGATATTATGAAGGACAGAGGTAATAAACTGTCCATCACACTTCCTAAGAAGCAGATTAAACTGGACAAAAATTTCACTATGTTTATCCTATTAAATGGTTTTTATTTGTGTAAGGTCAAAGTCTTTCTAACAAATCAGCATCCAAACTTTATAACGTGAACATATCAGCTAAGACAATATTCATTCATTCATTCATTCATTCATTTATTTATTTTTTTGCGGTACTGGGGATCGAACTCAGGACCCTGCCCTTGCTAGGGCAAGCGCTTATTCCACTGAGCTATATCCCCAGCCCCCAGCTAAGACAATAAACTATTTACATGGGGTTTCTAAGATCTACTCAGTGATTTTAATTATTCCCCCCCCTTTTTAAATAAGGTTTTCTACTGACTTGTATGTAGAGTCTAGTACAACAGCATAAATGGAATAGTGCTTTATTAGCAGTATAAAAAAATGAAGCATACAGTGCCCACTCTGATTCTTGGCAGTGGCTACCCTTACAAACTTGGGTGTTCTTCCTCAGTGGTTAACCAAAAAAGAAAAGAAAAAAGCCACACCATCTCTAGGACAAGAGGTCTTAACTGCCGAAAGTCGATTTATCTGTTCAGTGTTTTAGGCAACTTGTAGCTACTCTAGCTCTTGGAACAAATATGACATTACAATACGTGCTCTGGCTGTGAAGTTATTTTTGCAGGTCAGTGGAAGCACACTTTTATATTGTTTTTCCAAAGCCATTACCTCTCTAAACCTGTTATGTAAGTGCACAGAAATTAAATGCATTCTGGGGTTGGAGTGTTTTCTGAGCCACAATTCTATATGCTCCAAATTCTGTAGGCAAGTGTCTTAGTTTTAAAGAAATGTCCAAAACTACATTTAATCCTTATGCTATGTTAAATGTTCTGCCCACCTCATTCTATTTTATTAACCTTTATAGGAACCCGCTGGCAGCTGCTGAACAGAAAGGACTGGCTTGTAATTAGTTTTTATTTTAAGGGATGTAGGGGCGTATACTGTAGAAGAATTGTGCCTCATATCCCCAGTTACAGCCTCTTTCTCAACATTTTTCTTTTATTAATGCATAAAAAAAGTTACAGACTTGCCTTGTGAGGTCGAAAATATAGATACAGGCTGAGAGGAAGAGGAAGAAACAAAGGAATCTGAAAGAAAATAACAGCATGAGAATTTCACAACCTCTTACAGGAATTCTATGTTCAACTTTTTTTCCAGGACAGGAGGAGGAGGCAAGCATCACAATTTCTTTGGATTTAGCGAAGAGGAAAACCAAAATCCTTATTTCTGGTTAATGTTTTCACTCACCTGTCTGTGAAACCTCATTTCCAAGATGCCTTAAAAATGACCCAGTTAAGCCTTTATGAGATAAACATTATTAAGGTGCCCCTAGCACTTCAGAACAACCACAACAAACAACACTCTTCTGATTTTTTCATAGGAAAAGGAAAGTAGGTATCTAATTGCTAATTTATATTATTTTGTAATAACATCCAATTGTGCTTTGAGGCATTACCCAGTAATATGAACATTTAAAAACATCTAACTGGAAAATATGCAATGTTTGAGACTTAAAAGAAAAATTACAAACCATTGGGAAAATAGACCTACATGAGAAATCTTCCCTCCTCTAAAATTATATTCCTTTAATTTTAAACATATATTAAAATTCAAAATGCTCATATCTAGGCTGGAGATGTGGCTCAGTAGTGCAGCACTTGCAGGTTTGGTTCCCAGTACTGCAAAAACAGAAACACTGAAGAAATAAAAATATGAAGTCCATACTAAATAAATAAAACATACATGAGAGTATTCATAAGGGCACTGGTTATAAATACTAGAAATAATCTAAATGATCACAATAGAAAACTAGTTTAAAAGTCACATCTAACAGTGAAATAAACCAGGTGTAGTGGCACACACCTGTAATCCCAGCACTGGAGGCTAAGGCCAGAGTACTGCTGAGTTCAAAGCCAGCTTGGGCTACATAGTGACTTCAAGGCCAGCCTGCACTACAAAGTGAGACCTGGTCTCAAAAGGAGAACAGTGAAATATTTTCTTTTATGAAAAAGAATTAGGTGCACAGCTGAGCATGACAGTATACACCTATAGTCTCAGCAAGCTAAGGCAGGAGAATGGCTTAAGTTCATCAGTTTAAGATCAGCCTGGGCAACATATAAGAAAGAGCTTGTCTCAAGAAAAGAATGACAGTTGGGTATAATGGCACAGGGCTGCAATCCCAGCATGCTGGGAGGGTGAGGCAGGAAGACTAGGAGTTTGAGACCAGCCTGGGAAGTTTAGGAGACCCTATCTCAAACTAAAAAAAAGGCTGGGTATGCAGCTCAGTGCAAAGGGTCTGTATATAAAAATTTAAAAACAACATGCAAGCTGGGCATGGTGGCACACAACTGTAATCCCAGCACTTGGGAGGCAGAGGTAGGAGGATGGTTGCAAATTCAAGACCAGCCTGGGCTACAAAGTAGCTCAAGGCCAATCTGAACTGCATAATGATACCCTGTCTCAAAAAAATAAACAAAATGAAACAAAACAAAACCCTAACCCCCTAACCCCATTCAGTGTGTCCCCACATATTCAATGGCAACAAAAGGGACAAACAAAAGCATTGTGAACCTTGAGGTGGGACGGAGTTTGCTTTTTCTTTCTCCCCAGTCCTGGGAATTAAACTCAGGGCCTTGGCACTGAGCTACATCTCCAACCCTTATGTATTTGGAGACAGAGTCTTACAAAAATCATTAAATTGCCCCACATGGGTTTAAATTCACAATTCTCCTGTCTCAACCTTACTCATGCCTGGTTCAATAAAATCTTCGGTCATTAAAAAAACATGACTTGGGCTGGGGATATAGCTCAGTGGCATAAACGCCTGCCTGGCAAGCTCAAGGATCTCAGTTTGATCGCCAGTACTGCAAAAAAAAACAAAAAAACCCATGAATTTTCCAAACTGGCATGGTGACACATCCCTATAATCCTAGCTACTCTGCAGGCTGAGGCAGGACAATCTTATATTAAAAGACTGGATCATAGGTACATCTGGAAAAATTACTTTAGGGATACAGAACTATTTAGTAACAAATTTAAAGCACAAACACAGGGCTTCGGGCGGCAACTAAGATTGGATTCATTCATTCATTCATTTATGGTACTGGGAAACAAACTTAGGACCTTGTGCTTGCCAGGCAGGCACTTGTGCCACTGAGCTATATCCCTGACCCCTAAGATTGGAATTTTAATATTACTACTTTTAAGTTATCTTAAAGTGAATCATCTAACATTTACTCTTTTGTTTGTTTGTTTTGAGACAGGGTCTCACTATATAGTTCAAGGTGGCCTTGAACAAACTATATGCCCCAGGCTGGCCTCCAGCTCACTGTGATCCTCCTGCTTCAGTCTCCCGTGTGCTGGGATTACAGGTAAATTACACCACATCCCGCAAAGGTCAATTTGATGCATAGCATCCATTCTGATAAAGAACACAGATAAGCAATAGTTTGCAAAAACACTGCACAAGGTTTGTAGTTCATAAAACCATAGTTTACTTATTTTTTACTTTTTTGAGCCAGTGACTTGCTTATGTAGTTCAGGCTGGACTTAAACTGGCTCTGTAGCCCAGGCTGGCCCCAAAATTGCTGCCTTGACCGCTGGGGTCACAGGTGTGAGCCACCACACTGTATTTATACTCTGTTTATTTTATATATACATATATATATATATATATATATTCTATACACACACACACACACACACACACACACACTCCATATTTAAACTATAGGAAAAAGTGAACTCCAGAACAGTGATCTTAATCCTTAAATATGAATCACCAAATCCTCTGGGCAGTCTTTTGGCCTTGAGCTCACTTTATAGCCCGAGCTGGTCTCAAACTCGCAATGATCCTCCTGCCTCAGTTTCAGAACTGGGATTACAGGCGTGCACTGCCACGCCCAGCTCATGGTCTTTCTTTCTGTGTGTGTGTGTATGTATGTCTATGTATGTATGCATGCATATATCTATATATATCTATTTATCAATAAATATCTGAGTTCAACTCTAAGTATCACCAAATAGCCACACAGATGTCCCACTTGTAACATTTTTTTTCTCTAATATGAACACTGAGACCAACACTTTTTATAATTTACAATCTCTGCTTTATAACTAGTCCATGAAAACCAGCAACCTTTCTCAACTTATTAATGCCATTTTTTTTCAGTGCTGGTGTGGAACCCAAGGCCTCACATGCTAGGCAAGCATTCTATCACGGAGCTATGTCTTCTGCTGCCCCTCCTCTCCTTTTTGTTGCTGTTGTGGGTACAAGGGATAGAACCAGACGTGCTCTTTACCACTGAGCTACATCCTTAGCCCTTTTTATTTTTAATTTTGTGGCAGGGTTACTAAACCACACTGAACTGGCCTCTAACTTGTGATCCTCTTCCCTCAGCCTCCTGAGTGCCTGGCATTATAGGTGTGTACTACCACGGATGGCTTTACTGTCCTCCCTTTTTAAACACTGCTGTTTTCCTCAGAAAAACTTATTTTAGGACCATTTTAGATATGCAGAGATTAAGTAGAGTACTGCTGTCTCTCCAGCACTCAGCTTCCTTCATTGTCATAGGACAGTAACATGGTATATTTGTCACAACTAATGGGCCAATATTGATACATTATTGTTTAACTAAAATTCACGCTTTAGTCAGGTATTACTTTTTCCTTTAATGCCCTTTTTATGTTACAAGATAAGAGCATGCTACGTATCATCATGCCTTTGTTAGTTACTTCTGCTGCTTCCTTGTTTTTTTAGGCTTCAATTACAGGCAAGCACCACCATGCCCAGGTCCCTTAGCTGCTTTGAAACAACTTTTCAGACTTTCCTAGCTTTTGATGATCTTGACAGTTTGTTTTTTTTTTTTTTTTTTTTTTTTTGATCTTGACAGTTTTGAGGAGCAAAGATCAGACACTTTACAGAACGTTTTCCAATTTGGGTTTGTCTAACATTTTTCTCATTAGATTGCAGTGATTGTTTTTTTTGTTTGTTTGTTTCTTTTTGTTTTGTTTTGTTTTTTTTTTTTTGCAGTGATTGGTTTTTGAGAAGACCTCTGAGATGAAAAGGTCATACTTGTCATAACCTACCAAGGGTACACACTACCAGTGTGACTCATCACAGATGATGTTAATCCTGTTCTTTGGCTGGGGTAGCATTCAAAAACTTTCTCCAGGGTAGTACTACCTCCCACTCTCCCATGCCACACTCATGAAACAAATCATATCACCCACTGATGGATGCAGCGAAGTTCCAAGTCTGAAGGGAGACTGTGCCATGATAAACTGGTAGGTTGACTTATTTATAGTTGATTTACTTACAGAAAACACAGCTATTTTAAAACAGACTCATTAGTAATGTTTTAGTTTTCTAGAACCAATAAACCTAGATATGATTTAATATGCAATTAAACAGCCGAGGCATAGAATGCCTGTGATCCCAGATACTTCAGAGGTTAAAGCAAGAGCTTCCCAGGCCAGTCTGGGCAATTTAGTAAGACTCTGTCTCAAAATAAAAAGGGAAAGGATGTAGCTCAGCAAGATGATCAAGGACCTGAGTTCAATCCCCAGCACCCTCATAAAAAAATCTAATTAAATACAATATTCATTTGTTAGAAATAAGTAACAACAAACCAATGAGCACCTGAGGGTTAAGGACCATTTCATATGGCACGGAATATGACAGTCGGCATACAGAAGCCAGGGAATGTGGAGGCATAAACACTACAGAAGCTTCCTATATGTATAGTGACAACTGAATGGTAAAAGGATGTAAAATTTAGCTTGGTTTTTCAAAACTAGACTCTGTAGTAACTGGACATTAGCCCTTACTAATGGAGTCATTACTAAAGCAGGAGGTTCCTCTAGTGTAAGTCAAAATGGTGTTTATGACCAACATACCCACTATTCTGTTACAACATCAAAGAGTCAGAAAGCTTTCTTTGTAGCGCTTATTTGAAAGTAGTATATATGTAATTTAAGAGGAAGAAAAGTAGAACTCGTTGCAGAATAAAACTAGAAAGTCTGACAGAGAAAAATAAAATGTATTGTATAAATGGGAAATGGTATTTTAACTTTTTGTGGGGACACTGGAAATCAAACCCAGGGATACTCTACCACTGAGTTATATCCCTAGCCCCTTTTATTTTTTATGTTGGGACAAGTTCTTATTTTTTGCCCTAGGTGGTCTTGAACTCGCAATCCTCTTACCTCAGGTTCCCAAGTAGCTGGGGTTACAAGTGTGTGCCACCCTGCCTGGCCAGCCCTTATTTTTTAATAGTGCTAGGGATAAACCCAAGGCTTTAAGCATGTGCTCTAATACTGAGCCACACCTCCAACCCCTTACTCTGTCCTGCACTATGGCCCCCATTTACTTCTAGGAATGTCTTCCCCTTTTCCAAATATGTTCAAGATGTACCAAATCAAAATCTCATGTTTTGTTAAGAATATGATAAAAACTGAACTTATTTTAACATTTTATTTACTTATTTAGGTACTGGGAATTGAACTCATGACCTTGCACTTGAGCGGAAGGTGCTGTCCCACTAAGCTATATCCCCGGCCCTACTTTTAACATTTTAAAATACTGACCTATCATATTAGCCTACTGTTAAGTCCTTAGTGAAAGTGAGTCCCTTCCTGATATGTGAGACTATAGCTTGCAAATCGTTACGGAACACTTTCTAGATTAAAGGTGTTACTAGAAGCTGGCCACGGTGGTCATGTCTACAGTCCCAGCTACTTGGGAGTCTGAGGCAGGAGAACAAGTTGGGGGTCAAGGGGCAAAAATCACAGAAAGTCAGGAGAGGGACTGTGGATGGAGCTTGGTGATAGAGCACACGCTTCACATGCACAGGTTCAATCCCCAACCTTTGCCCCCACCAAAGGCTCAGGAGAACCACCTACAGTCTAGAAGTAATAAAAAAAAGTCAACCTTAAACACAGATATATTTATTATCAAGATAGTTTTATGTCTCTTCAGCACTTAAACAGGTATACCAATTTCTGTAGGGGTTGTATGGAAATTATGAATTATAAGCTTCCTGCAAAGTTTGTCATTTCTTTCAGAAACCAAATATTCTTAACCTGAGATTCTAAACAGATTTCACAGCAGTTCATGAACACTGTGAAACCTCATGCAACCAACACTTTGCTTATATGTGTATTTTTCTGGGAAAAGTTTCTCCATTTATTCATTCATGCCCATAAATATTTATTGAACCCATACTGTGAACCAAGAATTTACTTTAAATGCTGAACAAAGCCAGTAGGGTCTTTTTTCTTTTTCACTCAAGTGTTTGAGAAGGGTCTACTTTGTGCTGGGTACTATTCAGTTATTACTGAAGTGAATAAAACTAGTGGCAACATCTGCCACTCTGATAGGACTGATAGTCTAGTTCAAAAGACTGGCAGTAAACAAGTCCAATACATTAAGACAAATTATGATAAATGGTAAGAAAGTGTGGTGTTGCATGCATGTAATCCCAGCCCTTAGGAGGCTGAAGCAGGAGAATCGCTCTGAGTTTGTGGCCAACCTGGACTACACAGTGAGTTTAAAACCAGCTTGTTACAGAGACCCTGTCTCAAAAAGAAAAGAAAAAAAAAAAAAAAAGCAAACAGAGAAAGTCTGTAAGATAGTTGTTTCCCCTTCAATTTAAATAGGGTGGCCAGGCAAAGACCTAAAAGAGGCTAAGGGAGTAAACTGTGTGGACAGATGAGTGTCTTAGTCTGTTTTGGCTGCTGTAACAAAACACCACATACTGGGTGGCTTATAAACGAAATCTGCCAGGTACAGTGGCACATACCTGTATACACCAGCTGTTTGGGAAGCTGAGGCAGGGGGATTGCAAGTTCAAGGCCATCCTAGGCAATATAATGAGACCCTGTCTCAAAATACAAAAGACTAGAGATATAGTTCAGAGGTAGAATGCTGCTGGGGTCAAACCCTAATATTACATAAAACAAAACAACAGCAGCAGCAGCAACAACAAAAAAGAACTATTTCTCACAAATCTGGAGGCCAAGAAACCCAACATCAAGGTGTAAGCCAGACAGATTTAGCATCTGATAAGAATCTCTTCCTTGCTCATAAAACAGTGCTGTCTAGCTATGTTCTTACATGATGGAAGAGGTAAACTAGCTCTTTGGAGTCTGTATTATAAGAACACTAATCCAAATCACAAGGGCCTCAAAATCTAATTATTTCCCAAAGGCTTCACTTCATATATTAAGTTGTTTTTAATTTTTTTTTTTTTTTTTTTGCCGTACTGGGGATCGAACTCAGGACCCTGCGCTTGCTAGGCAGGCGCTTATTCCACTGAGCTATATCCCCAGCAAGGCTTCACTTCATAATAACATAACCTGGGTGTTAGTTTTCAACATATGACTTTTGGGGAGATATATAACTCCAGTCCATTGCAATGGGGAAGGAGTATTCCAAGCAAAGTAAACAGCGAATGAGATCCAGAAGTGGTGATGGGGTGTATCTGGTATGAAGAACACGGAAGTCAATGTAGCTGAAGCCAAGCAAGCGAGGGATAATCAGGGTCAGATAGTACAGGGTATAATAAGCCCTATAAGGTTTTCAGCATTTACTCTGAGTATGACAGAAAGCCATTGGAGCATTCTGTGACATAATCTGACTTACAGTTTCACAGGCTTACACCAGCCTCTATGTGCAGAATAGACCAAGGAGAAGCAGAAAAGAAAGTATAAAGACCAGTTAGGAGCCAATCACAGTTACCCAGGGGAGCTGTGATAACCTACACTAGGATGGTAGCCTTGCAAGGTGGGAGAACTGGTCAGACTCAAATTTTTTTGATGACAGAATCAACACATTTGGTGAAGGTTTTGTAAGGGAGATAGGAATCACAGATGACTATAAGCTTTTTGATTTGGGTAAAAGATGGGACAGGACAGAACGGCTATTTATTGAGATGGAAAAGACAGTGAAAAGAACAGATTTACAAAGAAAGATCAGGGATTCAGGCTGCAATACATTAACTTCAAGATTCCTATTAGACACAGAGGCCAAGTGTGGTAGCATGCACCTGTAATCTCAGCACTCTGGAGGCTGACAGAGAAGAACTACTCCAAGTTTGAGGCCAGCCTGGGCTACATAGTGAGTTCAAGGCCAGCCTAAACTACACAGCAAGACCATGTCTCAAAAAACCAAACCAAATCAAACAAAACAAAAACAAAGAACATAGAAGCTGAAAATAAAGATTTGAAAGATATAAAAGATGTCTTCCCAGAGTGCTGGGATCATAGTCATGTACCACTATGCCCACTAACAGATGGTTCTTTAAACCATAAAACTAGATGTCATTTTGTGGTTTTTTTGTTGGGATTTTTTTTTTCAGATGGGTTTTAGTTTTTGTTTTTGGTGCTGAGGACCGAACCCAGGGCTTCCAGCTTGCTAGGCAAGCATTCTACCGCTGAGCTAAATCCCCAACCCCTAGATGTCATAATTGAGGAAAAGTTCTAGAAGTGAGTACATATGCTCATGTTTATAAACTGGGTAGGCACAAAAGCATTACTAATAAAAAAAAAAACAAGAATAAAATCTAGAGAGTCAGAAAATAGATTAGTGACTGCCAAGGGAAGACTGAAGGAAGGAATAGGAAGTGATTGCTAACAGATATGAGGAATGATGAAATGTTCTAGAATTAAGTAAGGCTCATAGTTGCACAATCTTATGCACATACTAAAAAGCTTTTAACATTATGACTTTTATGTTATATAAATCATAATACAATTTTAAAGAAACAAAGTAACAAAGAAGCCAGGTGTGGCACACCCCTGTAATCCCAACATCTGGAAGCTGAGGTAGGAGGACTGTTTTGAGTTCAAAACCAGCCTGGGCCTGGCATGATGGTGCTCACCTATAATCCCAGCAGATAGAGGATGAAGCAGGACTGCCATGAGTTCAAGGTCACCTTGGATTGCCTAGCCAGACTCTGTCTTTAAAAAAAGGGAGGAGTCTCTTGCCGTAGCAAGGCCAATGGGAGTGCTAGGAGCTCCACCTCTGAGCAAGACACTTAGGATTGTTTTAAGAAAATGGTAGACAGAGTTATCAAAGGGGCAAACTGACAGCTTCAATAAGGCCAACCTGAAGAAAATGGAGGCGCAGGAGAGGAACATCCTGCTGACCAAGGAGACCACTGAACAGGAGAAGCAGAGAGAGACTTCCTAAGAGCCTAGAGGGTTCCTCACTCCAGCCACCTCTGAGACCCCCCGGTTGTAATGTGGAAGAGCCATTTCTAAGATGAACATGAGCCACAGCTGCACTGTGAACCCTGGCACACTGCACTGATGCCACTGGCCCGTGGGTCTTCCAGGGGACCCCCTAAATTGGATTGCCAAATTCTCCAGTTTGCTCTGGGATGTTATAGAAAATTATTTGTATGATGAATGAAAATAAAACACACCTTGCAAAGAAGAGAAGGGGAGGGAGTAAGAGAAGGGAAGACTGAAAAGTGACTATAGGACTTAACAACATGGAAAATAACTGCTGAATTTGACTAAAGGATTCTGTAGAGCAATGGAGCAAAAGGTAACCTAGAAGCCAGTTGGGGTACATGCACCTGTAATCCTAGCACTCTGGAGGCTGAGGCAGGAGGGTTGTAAATTCAAGCCCAGCCTGGGCCACTTAGACCTTATCTTGAAATAAAAAATCTAAATAGGTGTAAGGATGTAGTTCGGTGTGAAAGCCCTGGGTTCATTCTCAGTGCAAAAAGAACAACCTGACTTGTAACCCCATGGAACCAAAAATTAGGATTGTTAAATTAAACTGATCAATGAATTCAAAAGAGTGACTGGACCACTTTTATCATAAGTTACTTCAAATTCTAAAGAGAAATAGTGCATGTATATGAAAAAGAACTACATTAAGCGCCTTCAATCTCTTGATTCTAGTCCCATTCACCACTTACAATGCATATCTTTGGGCATTCGGCTTATTTTCTCTGAGTCCCCATATGTAAAGCGGGGCTTCTAACTGCTACTGACTTGTTAATGAACATAATACAAGTCTTTCTTCTACTGAATATAGCTCCTAGAAGGATAATCTGTTTTATTTACTTTATATCACCAACAATACCAACCAAAGAGATTTAATGTACTGTTGTTGAATTAGGTTAACAAATAAGCACAATTAGAACAGTAAATTTAAATTAAAATAATACAAACTGTTAAGATATCATAAAAATCAAGTATTTCAAGCTGGGTATGGTGGTACACACTTGGAATCCCAGCACTCAGGAGGCTGAGGCAGAAGGATCACTGTCAGTTTAAGGTCTGCCTGAGCTACACAGAAAGGTCAAGGCTAGCCTCAACTACATGGTGACACCTTTATCTCAAAACAAAACAAAAATTAAGTATTTCTACTACACATGTAGATTGAGGACAATGCTCACTGCTGAAATGCACACCAGAAAAGGGGTTCTGTATTAATTTTGCTTAACAAAAGTTTTCTGGAATTCCCTTCCATATATTCTTTTTTTTTTTTCTTTTTCTTTTTTGAGACAGGGTCTCGCTCTGCAGTTCAGGCTGGCCTTGAGCTCACTTTGCAGCCCAGGATGGTCTCAAACTTGCAATGATCCTCCTGCTCAGCCTCCCAAGTGCTGGGATTATAGGCGTGCACCACCACGCCCAGCTTCCCTTCCATATATTCTGACGGGCAAGGTGCCATGCAGGAACAGATCAGGAAGTTCACATGCACCCCTCCTAGTTATACTATGAAAATGCACTTACAGAAAGTCAAGTCAGTGGATTTGAGAAAGTGGATAAAATTATTTCTTTGAAATTTAAAGCATCACAAGATAGGCCATCTGCTGATAATTAACCTCCCTCATCATGTACACAAACCTTATACATTTTTTAATCGAAGAGCTTCTCTTTGAAGCTGCAATACCATAGAGTAACATGTCTCACACAAATCACACAAATATGTAGTGAAAGACTTTAGTGATGCAATCATAAGCAATATTGATTAAAACTAAACTTATTTAGTAAACACAACTTTCAAAATATCTACCATATACCCTATTATCCAAACTAATTCTAGTAGAGCTGTTATGAATGAACGAAATACAGTGCCACTTTTCTAGACAATTTCTGAATGAATTGACTATATCAACAAATACAAACTAGTAATTTTTATCTAAAAAGTTTTACTGCCTGGGTGTGGTGGCACATGCCTGTAATCCCAGAACTTGGGAGGCTGAGGCAGGAAGATTGCTGTGAGTTTGAGACCAGCCCTAGCTGCATAGTGAATTACCCTGTCTCAAAACACACACACACACAGAAAATTGTTTTTAAAAAAAGGTTTACCAGCCAGGCATGGTGGTGCATGCCTGTAATCCCAGCACTTGGGACGCTGAGGCAGGTGGATCGTTGTGAGATCAAGACCACCCTGAGCTACACAGTGAGCTCAAGGCCAGCATGAACTGCATAGTGCGACCCTGTCTCAAAAAAAACAATAAATAAATAAAATGAAAAAATAAATAAAAAAAGGTTTACCACGAAATTGATATGCTGTTTCACAAGTCTGTATACATTAATGGGCTAAACTTACCATTAACAATAAAGTTGAACACAAGTCATAAACTAATATACAAAGTAAAGCTGGGTGTGATAGCACATGCCTATAATCCCAGCACTTGGGAGGCTGAGGAAGGAGGATCATTGCAAGTTCGAGACCAGCCTGGGCTACAAAGTGAATTCACGACCAGCCTGAACTGCATAGCGAGACCCTGTTTCAAAAAGACAAAACAAAAACAAAAACAAAAAAAACCCCAAAACCCCCAGTAAATATACATACTAACTTATTAACATTATGAAACTTTTTCGGAGTCTTTGTAATTCTTCTCAGAATTAAAACAATAAATTCTTGGGCCAGGGATAGGTCAGTGGCACAAGTGCCTGCCTGGTAAGCGCAAGGTCCTGAGTTCCATTCCCAGTATGGAAAAAAAAAAAAAAAAGTAAATTCTGGACTACGGCTAACGGGAGGTATTTTTCTACAGAACAAACTATCTCTTGGCTCATACAAATTGAAGATCTTAACTTTTCCTTCATGACATGTCACCGATTCCTTCAGCACCAAATTTCATTTTACAAGTGGTTGAAACATGCACTGCATTAGACAAGTAATCCTTTTATCAGAGGAGGAATAATTTCTTCATAGAATTCAATGAAAGCATATTACTCTGTTTTCAAACCACCTCTAAAATACTAAAAATAAAAACACTCGTGCCCTTAGCAACAACTTTATCAACAACCCCCTGGAGATGTCAATTTAGGGTTTAGTTGTACCTGTTAAATATATGCAGGCTACTTGTTTATTCTGATCAGACTGGTTAAATTGCTTGGGAACAGGACTCTGAAAGCAATAGCTTTGCCTTTTTTTTGGCTTTTTGAGATAGTGTCTCACTATGCAGTTCAGGCTGGCCTTGAGCTCACGCTGCAGCCCAGGCTGGTCTTGAACTTGCAATGATCCTCCTGCTTCAGCCTCCTGAGTGCTGGGACTACAGGCGTATGCCACCTCACCTGGCTTGACTCTAAAAGCAACAGCTTTGAACTTTATTTCTGATAAATAAAAGTCAATCAGTGAACATTTACACACCATACTAATACAACCTTTCTTACTGTCTCTTGCACTCTGGCTTTCACACTGACAAGGGTTAAAAATGTTTCATAACTATATTTATTATGGTTGGAATACTGCAGAGGACATTTAAACATACTGGCTATCATACCAAGCCAGTTAGGAAACATCTAGGCTACCCCCCACCTTTAACAAATCACCTGAGTGGAAGGGGGTGGCAGCTCTATGATATTCATGTTAAGAAGGTGAAACATTCACTTACGGGATTAAAAAACAAAAGGTAAAAGAATCTTCTACATTAAGGAAGACTGTGATTTCTCACTTGTAATTCAAGTGCTATTTTCTAAGTGCATGTAGTCTGTACCTTGCAAATCTGTCAAATTCTAGGCAGTAGGGTTTTTGTTTTGCTTTATTGGCATTAGGGAATGCTGAACCTACAGCAAGGCTGTACCACAGCGCTACATCCCCAGCCTAGGCATTGTTTTAAGGACGGAAAGAAAATGTGTCTAGGTCACATGATCTCTACTTTTTCCTTCACTTTAATGATACTATTACTTACTAAGCACTTACTATGGGCAGAAGCCCTTTACATGCGTTTAATTTTCACATCATATTAGATACTATAATCACCATACTAAATTTAGGGAGACTCAGGATTTAAACAAGGTCACACAATTGAAAGACAAAACCAGGACTGAAATACAAGTGTCTCTGGGGCTTATAACTTATGTTTATCATCATATGACACAGCCACTGCTAATCTTGGCACAAGTATAATACACAGATGATGTCAGTGTTGAACGGGGGGGGGTCAGATTCCTTTTAATTTAAGGTTAAGATTGAAAATACAAATTACATGGTTACGTCTGGTTGTCTATTAGAACAAAGGTAAAAATGATGCCTTAAGAAGAATACATCCAGGTGTGGTGGCGCACACCTGTAATCCCAACCCTTGGGAGGCTGAGGCAAGAGGACCATTGTGAGTTCGAGACCAGCCTGTGCTACAAAGTGAGCTCAAGGCCAGCCTGAACTGCATCGTGAGACCCTGTCTCATAAAGGAAAAAAAACAAAACAGAACTAAATTTAAAGAATGTGAAAAAAATATTTAAAACAAAACCTTTTTTCCTTTAAATTGTCCAAGCTCTTTTACTTTGAGGTAACATCCATGAACAGATAAATGAAATATAGCTTTATTTTGACATCATGATTTTCATAAGAATAGTCTCTAACAAGTTAAAGTCAAATGTGCTGGCAGTGTAGCTCTGTGGCAGAGCACTTCCCTGGCATGCACAGGCCCTGGTTTGATCCCTAGTACCAGGAAAAAAAAAAAAGAATGCCAATGTTATACAAACAGCTATTAAAACATTTTTAAAGTTCAGACAATAGACATGTATGTAGACTTGGTGTCTACAAATGGCAGTTCCTTTTCTGAAAAAGAACATTATCTCAATCTCTTCTACCTCAGCCTCGAAATTTTTTTTTTCTCTTTCTCTTTTTTTTTTCGTTGAGTCAGGGTCTTGCTATGTAGTGCAGGCTGGCCTTAAACTCACTTAGGTAGCCCAGGCTGACCTTGAAAAATCATGGGTGATCTTCCTGCCTTAGCCTCCTGAGCGCAGGGATTACAGGCATGTGCCACCATGCCCAGCTCAAATTTCCACCTTTGAAGTCTGGTTTCCTGAAGGCAGAGATCTGGGCAGTCATGCTGGCCACTGATCTCCTTCCCTATACGCATTATCCTGTTGACTGCAATGGACCACAGTACGCCGTCATTTGTTTTACATTTTGTGTAGAAAACTAGTATTTGTAAAGTTACTGAACAGGTCAGTCAAGACAAAATTGTTTTCTGCAGGTTACCCAAAGTAATCACTTACTAAAACCAAGAAGAGCTTAGCTGAAAGAACATGAAGATGAAGGTTGACAGCAACACCTGTGGATTTTGTTAAACAATCAAGGTATATTTCAGCAACTATCTCAGTAAATTAAATTTTGGATTAACAAACTTTCTCTTATTTTCTCCATGCCAAAGCCTGAGACACTTCCTCTGTGAAGTAGAGATGCCACTTTGCAACAGGAAGAGTTCCTTCAATAAAATGGTGACATCACTGTAGTATCTTAAGATAAACTTTTAGGGGCTGGGGATATAGCTCAGTGGAATAAGCGCTTGCCTAGCAAGCGCAGGGTTCTGAGTTCGATCCCCAGTACCGCAAAAAAAAAAAAAAAAAAAAAAAAAAAAAAAAAAAAAAAAAAAAAAAAAAAAAAAAGTGATTTGATAAATGAGGATATTGTACTGGGCCCACCAAAACTATATTAATACTTTTAAAATAATATTAATACATTAGCAATAGATGAGAGTTTAAAATAAGAGTATCTACTCAGTATACTTCTCAGGTGTTCCTTTCCAGCTTGTAAATTTGATGATTCATTCAACAAAAATTTATCAAGTACTATTATACATGTATCAGTATTATAAATGCCAATAGTGGCAAAGTGCCTACAGTTGGCCTAATATAAATTCCAAAACAAAAAACTGTACCAAGAAATAACAAGGAACTATTGAGGGGCTTAATAGTATTAGGAAAGTTTAGTGCAAACCCATGTATTTAGAATACCACTTCAGAATACAAATTCAGGGGCTGGGGATATAGCTCAGTGAAATAAGCACCTGCTTGGCAAGCACAAGGTCCTGAGTTCAATCCCCGGTTCCGCAAAAAAAAAAAAAAAAAAAAAAAAAAAAAAAAAAAAAAAAAAAAAAAAAAAAAAAAAAAAAAAAAAATATATATATATATATATATATATATATATATATATATAAACTCATCAAAATACCTTATCTCAGTATCTTTCCCATTACCACGAAGAGGGGAGAAAAAAACCAGCAAGGTAAAGGCAATATTAAATAAAAATTGTGACAAGGGTAAATAATACCAGAAATACAAGATAAACAGAAATACTGTGTATGCTGTATCATTAATTATGTAAGCCTCTTGGTGGTGGTGTTTCTGTCTGTGACTAAAATACTTATTTCACTAACCCACTAAGGAAGTCAATTCTTTCATAACAGTGCATTACAGGTGTAAAAGTGTCAACTGCAAGCACAAAGGCCTGAGTTCGATTTCCGGTTACCATCTCCCCAAAAAAGGACGACTGTTGAATGATTCCACCATTTGTTTATAAGTGACAGGACTAAATTTTAATTGTATGCCTGGTAACCAGAATGACTCAATACTTAACATCCATCTTATCTTGAGCACAGATGGCCGATTCCTATATCTTAGGTCTGAATCAAAAACTGAGGAGACTAAACAAAAGATAATGTGCAGAAGGGTTAACCAGCCAGTCAGTAAGCAGAGCAAGCGATTAAAACCAAAAGACCGAATTGTTAAGTTATAGGGAAGCTGCTGTTCACTTGGACCTTAGCGCAGAACAAAAATTTGGAGGAGAAATGCTGCTGTTTCAGAAGGATCCAGGTTTTGAATCTGCTGCCTCATTCCTTTATCTGCAGAAGCCTCTCCTGACAGTATATGAAAATGGCCATAACCACATTGGAAAAATCCAACAGGCCACCAAGCGCTTCGCTGGAAATTCATTGTTAGAAAAACAGAGTGTACCAGAAAATATTATGCTCTTTAGAAAGATGAACTCAAGGATCTGCCAAAGGAGACAATGGAATCTTTTAAGATCTCTGAAAATCCGTCCTTTGACAAAACATTTTTTTCTTTCAAAGCCTCAGTTCCTTCAAGAACCACCACCTGTCGGTGGTGCGTATTTTTCTCAGGAAGGCATCTGCACTGCAGATCTCTGCGCGAGGGGAGCTTGCCAGGCAGCTCCCACCAGCAAGCAGGCGCACATACAATGGAAACTAACGCAGGCCTGCAGCTTCCCTCCGGGTTTTTCAGATGCGGGAGAAGGGGGTTCAACCAGCCCCTGCTTTGTCTGAATTTCCCCTCCCCCTTTCTGCAGTAAACACGCGCTTTTGTTATACTGCGATCAATAACAGCCCACAGAAAAACACGAAGTCAAAACATGTCGATGCCTTGGCGTGACCCTATCTTCTGAAATGTAAGCGGCTTGATAGCGCGTCCCCAGCCCCACGCCGTGCCCGTGAAGAGCTCGTTGTATTGTAAATGCAGCCACGCGAGGATCCATCTTGGACCCTCAGCGGCTTCCTCCCAAATCTTTCCGGAGCTATTCTCATCACGTCTCCTCTACCTCAAAGCCTCAGAAAAACCGGGCATTTAGAGTCTAGTCGAAAACAGTAAAGAAACGAGCTACAATGCCTTCATCAAACTTCCTCATTCTCCCCACGGGCAAATAAAAATAATTTTTGGAGGAGTATCAGGCATATCTGATTATGTCAACACCTGTCTGCAAACCTACCACGCAACCCTTTCACCAGCCTCCCCTCAAAATCGTAACGAATGTTTTCTCCCACGACCCACCTCCCCCAGTCCTCTTGACCCCACTAATCTTTCACTATGTCACCCAGGTTCCGGAGGGCTCTCGGGCCTCCCCAACACAGCCCACCCCACGCACCGAGCAATTCTCCAAGGCATCCCACCTGCCGGGGCTCCGCGTTGACGCCCTCCCCGCCCCCAACCTGTTTTCTTCACACCCCGTTATTTCCTCACGGCCAGCACGACCTTTCGCTCCCCTCCCTCTTCCCCCACTTTCCAAACACTGTCCCGGGGGGCTGACGCCCTCCGCGGGGCTCCCTCACCCCGGCCCCGCGCCCTCCCTCTCCCTGGCGGGGGCTCCCGGCGCGCCTCACCCGCACATGAGGAGCCGCAGCTCTTCGCCCCCAGGGCGGGGCAGGCTCCCGGGCTCCCGCCGCTGCCGGGCGCGGGCGGCTCGGCCCCGGAGGACGACGAGGAGACCGATGGGGACTGAGTGGCCGCCGACAACTCCGCCATGGCTGCAGAAGCAAGGGCGGGAGAGGGGTGAAGAGAGATGTGGGGCGGGAGAGAGGGAGGGGAAATAATAATCAGTCAGCTGGCTATGCAAAGCCCCTTCACTCCGCCTGTTCAGAGGACAGACTCCGACAGACTGACTCAGCCGAGCACAGCAAGCAAGGGAGTGCGAACGCGCATGCGCACAAAGGACCCTAGCGCAGGCAGAGGGGGCGGGCCGCGGAGGCGCGCAGCGGGGCAATGCGCAGGCGCAAGAAATGTCCCTCAGCTCTCCTAGGGGGAAGGAGGGGCAAAATCTGCCTCACACAGCACCTCCAGAGGCTGGGGTGGGGCGCGCCCCTTGGGGACCAGAAGGGGCGTGGCCCGGCAGTAAGTCCCGTCCACCACTGCGGCCCAAGGCAGGAGCCAGAGACTGTGTCGCTGTATTTGCTGCATAGATCGTTTTGTGAATTTTTTTTTTTTTTTGGTCTTTTTGAGACAGGGTCTCGTTATGCAGTTGAGGCTGGTTTTGAGCTCACTTTGTAGCCCAGGCTGGTTTCGAACTCGCCACGATCCTCCTGCCTCACCCTCCCCAGTGCTGGGATTATAGGCGTGCACCCCCACGCCCAGCTTGTGAATGTTTTCGAGTGGGCAACTATGTATTTTTTTTTTTTGTAACTATGTATTTTAACGATGGAAGTTTCTCTGTGCTTACATTAGCTGGAAATGATCTTTTCCATAAATTCCAGAGCCGACGTCTTTTGACTGATGCCCTCCCAGAGACTCCAATGAAAAGCAAAAGCCACAGTGTAGAGTAGTCCCCGCAGACAAGATGTGTCTTATTAGGGTGTGTCATAATATCTAACCACGAGGCTGAGATAGCACAGTCCTGCGTTTGGTAGGTGGAGAAAGAAGCTATGCAGAATGAAAAACCATTAGTTATTCCAGTCACATCGCAGTGCAGTCTCAAACCCTGCTGCATATTATCTTGTTGCTTTTCCCAAAGAAGGGTCCACCTCCGATCTTGATTGTCTTTTCCTTTGGGTAGGCTCTGAGATAGAGAAAACATTCGGGGTGGGGGCAACCCTGAGCTATTGAAAGAAAAGCCAGGCAATAAGAACATCTAGCTGTAATTCTGGGGTAAGGAGTGAAAACATGGGTTATTAAAAACCCAGAATAAGGCACAGATACATAACATTGCATTTTACTCATAACCCAAAAGGGATCCTTAGAAGAAAATGTGTTTGAATCCGGTCATCTGGCTTGTATTGGTTTTTGTTCATTTTTTGCTTCTGGGTTGGCTTGCCAGATTCAAAGCCCTCTCCTTACATCTGGTCAAAATGTTTGAAAGGTGCATAATCCTTTTAAAAGGGGGATTGTATCCTAGATATAATAAAAGTTGAGGCTGTTGGCTTTGTCATTGCTAAAGCGGCAATCGACCCAAACTGCAATTGCAGGTTTACCAAATCCTATAAAGATGTAACCTCAGAAATAACCAACGAGGCTGCCAGAGGGGAAAAGCGATCTGACCAGTAGAAATCTTCTAGAACAGGCTGAGGGCTACATCTGCCCTTGACAGTAAGGTCAACCGAGGCCCAGACAGGGAGGAGGAGGAAAGGGAAAAATACAATAACATCCTGGCCATTGCAGAGCTCTGAAAAAAGTACAGAACATCTTCTTAAAATAACTTCATGGCAAGTATCTTACACTGGCATTTCCAGCGTCAGCTGGGAGTGTAGCGCTGTCCTATAGATGGTAAAGGGAAATTGAAGCCAGTGGGGTAACCAAGCCAATCATCTACCTTGTCTGAGAAATCTAGCATTTTTTTAAATCTATGTCATTAAGTACTGGAAAGAAAATTAAAGATGCCAGTAGCTAAGCCTGACAGCACTTGTCGGAAATGTGTGCTGAGAAAAAAGCCTGTTTCCCTGCTCTTCCTTTGTGCTGTTCTCGTTTGTTGGGCCAATTTGCCCAAGTCTGATCCTTCCTCTGGATGTTCGTGTATTTGTATGTACAATTTGTTCCAGGAATGTTTACTGATCATACTGTTGTGTATATGACACTATTTTGGGAAATTTAGAGGGACACAAAATATATACTATGTTTGTCCTGTCTTTAATGAACTTACAAGCTAGCTTGGGCAAACATAAACTCACATAAAGTTAAGTAAGTTAAACAGCAGCCAAAACCTACCCAAAATAACACATAACCATACTGCTTTGGTTAGGTGGCAAGTAAGATGTATTAATTTAAAAGAGAAGGGGATATAGCTCAGTGGCACAAGTGGCTGCCTGGCAAGCACGAGGTCCTGAGTTCGATTCCTGATACCAAAATAATAATAATAATAATAAAATAATTTAAAAGAGAAGCCAGGCATGATGGTGCACACCTGTAATCCCCAGCACTCAGGAGGCTGAGGCAGGAGGATCACTGTGAGTTCAAGACTAGCCTGAACTACATAGTGAAATACATTGTCTCAAAAAAAAAAAACCCAAAATAAGAGAGGGGTTAAGGATTAGGTAGCCATGCTAGCATGCACAAGACTCTGGGTTCTACACCTAACAACACGTATACACACACACTACATATATCGGTCTTATGAAGAGCTGAAAGGAGTTTGTAGAGGAGTTTGGCATTGTAAGAATATCACTAACAGCAGAGAAGGATGATTTGAAGCAAACTCAGGAGTTGCTTTTGTGTATCTATACAGAAGAGGCGCCGGGCATGGTAGGGTACACCTGTAATCCAGCACTCGGGAGGCTGAGGCAGGAGGATCCTTGTGAGTTCAAGACCAGCCTGGGTTAAAAAGTAAGCTCAAGGCCAGCCTGAAGTGCATAGCAAGACCCCGTCTAAAAAAAAAAAAAAAAAAGAAAAAAGAAAAAGAGGCATCCTTCTGGGCACACAAGGCATACAAAGAACACCACTCCGAGGCTGGCCTGTCCAGCAGAAAATGGCCTGGACTTGATCCCCACTTAACCTTCCTTTCCACAAGCTGCTGTGGTACAATGCACAGACTGCACAACTATATGGACTGGTTCCTGGAGTCTCAGAGTGTGACACATAGGTAAGCTGAGTGTGGTGGTGCATATATGGGAGGCTGAAGCAGGAGGACCACAACTTCAACTCCAAGGCCAGCCTGGGCAATTTAGCAAAATCTTGTCTCAAAAGAGGGGCATGGCCTGAGGGTGTAGTGCCCTTTCTTGTGGGAGGCCAGCTAGGAGGATGAAAACCTAACTGGCCTCTCATGAGATCGCTAGGTGAGAGCATGCTGATGTGATGCAGGAAAAATTAATATAGCTGAGATGCTGTATTTACTCAGATATGTACTATGGATGGTGGGAGGCAGATTGCTTGTGCCTCTGTCTGAGTGAATAAAGCCAAGGTGTGCCAGTCATTTGGGGCTCTTTGATGAAGGGAGACAAGAGCCTCTTGGCGACCACATTTTAACCTATTCTGTGCCTGTGTTTCATCTTTGTTGCCCCTTGGTCAGGTACAAACTTGTAGGTTGGCCCCCTACACCTACTGATACTGGGTTTGATCCCCAGTACAGGGTTGGGGAGCTAGATGTAGTGGCACACGCATATAATCCTAGCATTCAGGCTGAGGCAGGAGGATTGCTGAGAGTTCAAGGCCAGCCTGAGTGACACAGAGAGACTCTCAAAAAAAAAAAAAAAAAAAAAAAAAAAAAAAAAGAGAAAATTCTGATGTTCATTAGACTAATTTGGATGGAGCTAAAGGCTTGAAATGGGATGAGTGACTTGTAATCCCCGCTCTCTGGAAAACTGAGGCATAAGGATCACAAATTCAAGCCCAGCCTGGGCAATTTAGCAAGATCCTGTCTCAAAACAAACAATATAAAAGGGTTGGTAATGTAGCTCAGTGAGAAGGTCCTGGATTCAATTCCCAGAAGAAAAAGGGAGGGGGAACGGATGGAGAGGGAGGGAAGGAGAAGGGGTGAGGGAGAAGGAGACAAAGAAGGGAAGAAAATTGAGGCTTTGTTTTAAAGCTAATGGGGATTCAGTGAAATTGAGCAGAGTTACTCAGATGAGATTGCCAATTCATCCTAGAGTTTGCACTGAGCTATATCTCCATGCCTTTTTTGTTTTTTATTTTGAGACAAGGTCTTGCTAATTGCTAAACTGCCAGGCTGGGTTTAAATTTGTGATCCTGGGCTGGGGATATAGCTCAGTGGAATAAGCGCTTGCCTAGCAAGTGCAAGGTCCTGAGTTCGATCCCCAGTACCGCAAAAAAAAAAAAAAATTTGTGATCCTCCTGCCTCAGCCTCCCAGAGTACTGGAATTACTGGTGTGTACCACCATGCCCATATATAATTATTTTTAAAAATTGAGACATTTGTACTTCTTTATGGGGTATACTATGACAATCTGATATATGCATACGATGCATAATGATCAAATCAGGGTTATAAACACTCCCATTTTCTTGGAAATTTTTTATTTGTTTGTTTTTTGAGACAAAGTCTTGCTATATAGTTCAGGCTGCCTTTGAACTCACTAGGTATCCCAGGCTGGCCTTGAGTTGACAGTGATCCTCCTGCCTCCTGAGTGCTGGGATTACAGATGTGCACCACCATGGCTGACACATTAATCATTTTCATGTGTTAGGAATTTTGTACTCTTCTAAATATAGATTGTTTTAATCAATAGTTACCCAACTCTGCTACAGATAACCTCAATTAATTCCTTTTCTCTAACTAGATTTTGGTGCCTGTTATGTAACTTTCCCCATCCCTTCCACTCACAGACACTTCCCGGTCTCCAGTTATCTCAATGAGATGGGCTTCTTAATTTCCACACATTGGTGGGAACATATGGCATTTATCTTTTTCTACTGGACTTATGTCACTTAACATATTAACCTTCAATTCTATCCCTGCTGCTATAAATGATAGAATACCATCCTCTTTCACAGCTGACTAGTGTTCACATATATATAATAATAATACTAATAATAATAATGATATAAATCTCACTTTTTCCTTCTCTATTCCTCTGTTGCTAGACATCTTAGTTGATTACACGTCTTAGGTATAATTAGCAAGAAACAAAGAAACAGAGGAGTGTATATATCTCTTTGATGTATTGATTTCATCTCTTTTGAATAAGTACCCAGTAGGAATTGCTGGATCATATGGTAATTCATTTTTTGGGGGGGTATGTGTTCAGTTCTTTAAAATAATTTGTTGTTTTATTGAAAAATAAAAATTTCATAACAAAGTAAGAGAATAACAATAATTAATATACTGTATGTCATTATCCTCAAAGTAGTTACTCCAGGTACAAGACAGAACAAGATATTCTCTTACAAAGAAGAAACAAACACAGTAACACAAAACTTTCTTTTCAATGAACTAAGAAAAACTAGTGTTCAGTTTTTTTAGTTCCTGATACCTTCTGGATATTAATCCCTTGGAAGAAGAATTCATAGATAGTTTTGCCCATTCTGGAGGGTGCCTTTTAACTCTGTAGGTTATTTTCTTTGATGTGCAGAAGCTTCTTACATTTGTCTATTTTTACTTTTATTTACTGTGCCTTTAGGGTCCTACCCAAAAAATCTTTGCCTTAAAAGACTAAACATATTCAAATTCATATATACACACATACATACATATGTGTTCAAAAAATATATACAGCGTAGGGGGTATATCTCACTGATAACTTGCTTAACATATGCAGTACCCTGGGTTTGATCCTCAGCATCACAAAACAAAACAAAACATGTATCCACAGTCACAATCAACATCTGGGCTGCCTTCTGAAAAATGCATTGCTGGGCATTTCATCCTTGGGGGACATCATAACATGTAGTTTTATAAACCTACATGGTATATTCCTCTTGGCCTTGATGCAATCAAAACATGCCGAAAACAAGATGTATGAAGCCCCCGTCAGCATGGTGTGCTGTTTTGCAGCAAACTTTTTATGTAGTATAGTAAGTATATAAACCAGGAACAATTGCTTATTCTCATTATTATGTGCTGCACACACTTGGATGTACTATACTTTTTATTTTATTATAATTTTAGCATATGTTGTACAAAATAAAAGATTTTATACTACTTTTTCTTTCTTTATATTTTTATTTTTGAGACATGGTTTCACTATGTACTCCAGGCTGGCCTTGAACTCACTATGCAGCCCAGGCTGGCCTTGAATTCTTGGCAATCCTCCTGCCTCAGTCTCCTGAGCGCTGGGATTACGGTTGTGTGCCACCATGCCTGGCTCATTATATTTTCATACATGCATAAAATGTGCTTTAATCCTATCCACCTTCCTGAATACTTTCTCTTGTCCTCCTGCTCCTCCCAATGCAATACTTTTGTAGGATGAATAGTAAATTTATTTACACCAACATTACTGCATAAGAATGCTTTGTACTATGATGTTAGGAAAGTTACCAACATCACTAGATGATAGTTTTCAACTCCATTCTAATTTTGTGGGACTGCGCATGGTGTATATAGTCTCTCGTGAACTAAAATGTCACTGTATTGTAAAGTCACTGTGTATCACTAACCTCTTTTATTCTTGTATAACACAGAGGTGAACACTACTAGACTCTTCCAGTGGTAAATGTCTCAAAGGTGAATAGAGAAAATCTGTGTCCCTTTTTTTTTGAATTAGCTGTGCTATGGCTGGAATAGTAAATAATGAAGCGGCTGACAAGACCTCGAAGCTTGTACTATTGTTACCATGTTGACAATCTAATAGTCAACTTTTTAATTTTATTTAATTATTGTTTTTTGAGATAGGGTCTTGCTGTGTAGTTCAGGTTGACCTTCAACTCATGGTCATCTTCCTGCCTTAGCTTCTCAAGTGCTGGGATCACAGGTGTGCACCACTATCGCTGCTCTTTTTGTTTTTTTTTAAGAGGTGGAGTTAGTATGTTGTCCAGGCTGGTTCTGAAATCCTGAGCTCCCTGGCTCCTCCTGCTTTCGCCTCCTAAGTAGCTGGGATTACAGGCACACACCAGCACAGGGTTGTTTGTTTACTTATTTACTTATTTATTTTTGTGGTGTTGGGGATCAAATTCAGGGCTGCATATGCTATAAACATACCATGTTCTGTTGAGCTAGATTTCTGGCCCAGCTACAGATATTTAAATGATGGCTGTAGTATGCCAGCCAGTCTCTTCCAAGTGCTTAAACATCAATCCTGCACATAGGTGATAGGAGGCCAAACCATGTTCTAGGACACCCCAAAGAGTGGTATTTCACTGGCTGTTTATCTCACAAGACCGTGGGCCTTTAGAGGACAGGGACAAGAATGTGTTTTACGCAGTGTTACTCCTTAGCATGATGCCCAGAACTTAACAAATGCTCTACTTTTGGGAATCTTTGGAACCGGAGTCATAGTAGATGCCATTGCAGAACACAAGTTTGCTTCCTTTCTTCCTTCCTTCCTTTCTTTCTTTCATTCATCCATACTTTCTTTCTTTCTTTCTTAATGGTACTAAGGATTGAACCCAGGGCCTTTGAACTGAGCTATACCCTCATTCCCCTTTTTACTTTTTGAGACAAAGTCTTGCTAAGTCGTAAGTTGTCTCAGCTCCCACAGTAGTTTTGCATTTTTTGAGCTTCATAAAATCCTTGAGTATCTTAGTTATGACTTTGTTTTACTTTTCCAAATAAATACGCTGCTAGGGATATAGCCCAGTGATACAGCACTTGCCTCACCTGCTTGGGGTCCTGGGTTTCATCCAAAGCACTGCAAAACACAGCAAGACAAAAACAAAAAACTGACAATGAATGTGATGACTGCTGTGTTTTGGGCACTAACCATAATCAGTCATCATTGTCAAACACATATCTCATTTAACCCACAATTTTGTAGGTAATGGAATTAGTTTGTGGATGACGAAATAGTCACACAGGTTAAATAATAGCACCCAAGGTGGCACAGCCAGAAAGAACATCAGTGAAAATTCAAAGCCAGGTGAATCTGATCCTACATCCAATGGCTTTAACACTCAAATATGTATATATGTCAGCTATTTTAAGAAAGCTCAACTTCAATTCAGAGCTGGCTGAAAACAGATTGTAATTAGTATCAATACTTAGTACTTCGTGTGTCCACTGTTTTGATGACCCTGTATATTTGAGAAGGAAACAATAACAAAACGTTTCTTATTTACACGGGTCGCTTCCTAGGCTGTGACTAATCCTAAAATCCATCTGTACTTTGTTGGTTTAAATGCCAGAAACTTCTTCACAGTATGAGGAAGGCTGCTGATGTGCCGACATTGACCTTGATGATGTCATACTGAGATAGATATAGTGCCAGTGTTTGCTGTTTACTTCCTGACAGAAGGGATTTTAGTGCAGCTTTATTGGGAGCCTTTAAAATAGAACAATGTATCCTGTTCCATAGTAAAAGTTTGGTATTTAATATTTAATAACAAGTCAAGCGAGGCATGATGGCCAGGTAATTCCAGCACTTCAGAGGCTCCCAGCACAAGTGCAAGGCCATCTTGGGTTATGTAGCAAGACCCTGTTTCAAAAAACAAGAATAAACTGCTCCTCAAATATTAAAGGAATCAGAAGTAGTCCCTGTTGGCACTGTCTGAGGTACTGGGTTATAGCTGTTTTGTTCAAACAGACAAAAAGGCCACAGGACTATACCTCAGCGGCACAAGTGTCTGCCTGGCAAGTCAGGTTTCAGTCTGTACTCAGCTAGCTCCAAGGCAGAGCGGCACAAGGCAGAGGGCTACTGTTCATGGTGGCAAAAACAGCAAAGGCAGCAAGAGCAAAAGGGAGGAGAGGCTGCAGGCAGCCTCTTTCTCTCCCTTACATACGCAAACTGTCTGCCCCAGGGCGGATGTAGGACTCACACTCATAACCCCAGCATTGGACTATGGGTCTGTCAAATATCTAGAAGCCTGCCCCATGACTGCATGAAGATTTGGGGGGATGTGCAGACAAAAACCGTACAGTGGCAAACTCAGAAAGGAAGGGCCAAACTGGGTATGGCAGTACACGCTTATAATCCCAGCATTTGGGAGGCTGAGGCAGGAGGATCACTGTGAATTTGAGGCCAGCCTGGGCTACATAGTGAGTTCAAGGCCAGCCTGAACTAAGTGTAGAGACCCTGTCTGAAAAACCAAAAAAGGAAAGGAAGGGTCAAAAGCCAAGATTTATCACAACTGCAACACACTACAAAAATTTTAAATTGCACCCACTCTCCATTGCTCTTCTCTGCACTAGTTTCTTTACGTGATTTATATGTTATCTTTGTTTTACCCCTTCCTACTAGAAAGTAAATTCCAAATGTAGAAGGTTTTGGTTTTTTTGTTTTTGGTATGGGGAATCAAACTGAAAACTGGAAAGCACCTTAAATACAGACAGCTCAGGCTTTTATATGTCCCTTATAGAACTTCAACAGGCAGTGCTTACTCTGCCAGCTAGTTAGCTAGACTCCTTTCTGGAGACAGAGCTCTGCTTGTGTGGACCAGAGGTGATGAACAGAGTTGTGATGGACTCAGCTGTGTGAACTGAGAGCTGATGGCCAGGGCAACTCTGGCAGATTCCCAAAGGTTCCTCGGTGGAAGCCGAGTCCTGACGGCCCAACTGGGTATCCAGCAGAAAAATCTCCGCTTAGCTATCACCCCTGCCTGCACTCTTTCAGGATCCGGTTTTCTCTGTCTCAGAGTGACCACGGGTGATGCTAACCATTAGAGCTCCCCGCCCCTTTTTTTTGGTCTTTTAGAGACAAGGTCTCGCTATACGGTTCAGGCTGGCCTTGAGCTCACTTTGTAGCCCAGGCTGGTCTCCAACTCCCAACAATCCTCCTGCCTCAGCCTCCCAAGGGCTGGGATTATAGGCATGCGCCACCACGCCCAGCTAGAGCCCTTTCTTAAAGCCTTTATTAAGGG
>PVLD010004047.1:0-131731 GCA_004027595.1 Dinomys branickii
GGGTGGGGAGTGCCACCAGAGACACTGGGCACAGGCTGCAGGAGCCGCTGAGTCTGAGGGGACCTGGCACTGCCTGCCCCTCGGTCAGGGAAAGAACAGAGCAGTGTGCTAACGAGGCAGATGCAGGAGAACAGGAGAGCTCAACGGAGCTCAGGAAAACCGGAGAGTAACTTCTAAAGCTGCTAAGTATAGGAAACGGAGGGCAGTCGAGGTTCGGAAATACGGAAGTAACCTATAAGCTGCGAGACTTACAGTTCCCAGAAAAAATGTCGTGATTCCCTCTGGAAGGAGAAGAGCAAAGACAGCTGGGACAGGAAAATATAGTTCTACTTTGTTACGATCTCTGTGTTGTTGGCTTGTACTACACATGCAGGTATAATTTTGATAAAAATTCAGTCATTTGAAGAAAACACAATTTGCAGGGTCCTTATTTATGTAAAAGTGAAATAGTCTCAAATCCATGATTGGTGGTAAGCCAATACTTACTGAAGAAGTTCATTTGCTTTGAGTATGAAAGAACCCACAGCAGTAATAGCATCTAAAGGGAAATAAATATGTGAATAAATGCCATGTTGGATAAGTACACTGTGCCTAATGTATTTACTGAGAAATTATATCACTACCTTCAATTCCCACAGCATCCAGCCCAAGAGGGTGGTACTTCTGCTTCCATGAAGCCATCCCCTTCAATTCACTCAAGTGGTACAACAAGGACTCTGAGCCGCTACAAAACAGCAGAGACAGGCATCAATTACCATCATCAAGTTGGCACAGTGATTCTGATAGATCTATAAATAAAAACCGAAGGCAATTTTAATTTTCTTTCTACGAGAAATAATAATTTGTCAAAATTATTTCTAAAAACTGTAGAATCATTTGGTCATCAGAATATACAGATAAGGCCAGGCATGGTGGCGCATGCCTATAATCCCAGCACTTAGAAAGCTGAGGCAGGAGGACTGCCACAGGTTCAAGGCCAGCCTGGACAACACAGCAAGACCCTGCCTCAAAAAACAAAACATACAGATTACATTTGCAAGATGACCAGATAAGGTTCCACAGTGGTCTTGGCACTTACTTGTGCTCTACCACTGAGCTCCAACTCTTGAGACCCAGGCCTGGCACTTTTCAGATAACCACATGGCCACCTTACTCACCTGACAACTACATATTCAACAGCATGCTTTGAGTGCTGGCTTTGTGAGGAGTTGTGCTGGACGCTGGGGACACAGCGCTAAGGTCTCACGGCACTGGCAGTTTAGTGGGGCAGATGGACCACAATTACACAATCATAGTGTCTACTGGCCCAGCTACATAAATGCTTGAGGGGAATGCCCTGGTGAGGGGAACAGAAAATCTAACCTGGGCCATTAGGAAAGCTCAGCAGAAGCCAGGTGTGGTGGCACATGCCTGTAATCCCAGCACTTGGGAGACTAAGGCAGGAGGATCACTGCGTTGCAGAGTCTGAGGCCAGCCTGACCCTACATATCGAGACCCTGTCTCAAAAAGGCAGAGGGGGAAGCTCTGCAGTTTTTTGAACTGAAGAATAGAAAGGAACAGCAGGGTAGGAGCCTTCTGGAAAGCAAGGAGCTGTACAAAAGCCCTGGCTGGGAGACAAAACATCATGTTTGGGAAATAAAGGCCACTAATGTGAAATGTGGGCGAAACTAAGAGGCAAGCACTGGTGGTCACACCAAGGTCGTGGTCCCACAAGCAAAGACAGTGCTGGGCATGTCTGAGAGGCACGTGGGTAATTCTCCTGGGGAAAAGCCATTCCCTAGCTAAGTGTGACCTGGACCAAGCAGTGCAAAAGGTGCTGCAGGCCTCGAGTGGCTTGGCTGGGCTGGGTCCTCAGCATGCAGGGTTGTGTCAACATTTAAATCTAACCCGACCTCCTCTTGCAAACTACCTCTGAAAGGCAGCTGTGGGCCCAAGACAACACAGACTTGGGAGACTGAACTGAGTCTCAGCGCTGACATTTCTAAGTCTGAGCCAGTCATGTAACCAAATTGGAACCTCAGATTCTTCTTGTGTAAAATGATGAGAACAGGAACAAAATGCCAAGGTGTCACATGAAAAAATACACAACGTGTACTGGAAGCTGTAACTAACATATAAACATACTTAATTTCACTGATTAAAAAAGAGCATATGAAAAAAATGCAGATGCCCTACTGCACAGCATACCTATGGGTAAGGGGGAAACACACCCAAACAAGGTCTTCCCCCACTAAAAGACACTAGAAACTAACTTCATAAAGCAGATTATATTACTGACTACCTAAATCTTAGGCATATCAATATCTCCCTCCAATGCCAATGCAACAATTCTAGCTCGAGAAGACTCAACAAGAAAACGCCAGACCACAGAGAGGCTGCAGAAAGAACAAAGCTACCTATGTGTGCACACGATACTAAACATGTCCACTTCGCCTTCGTACCTCTGTAAGTGACTTATAACCAACTTTTGTATACTGGAATAGGAAGACTCTATGGACTGGCCGAGCTTTTTTAGGCCCTAATTAAGAGAAGAAAACAAGTTTAGAATACAACTAGGATATACGCCACTCCAAAAGAGATAAAACTTAAGAAGAATGTATTCATAAGTACAGATACTTTAACGGCACCTTTACTGTTAACTGGTTCATCAATAGTGTCTGGAGTTCAGCACTGCAATAAAAAAAAACCCTGATTTTAGTCATTTCTCCTAACTTCAATGTATCACTTAAAACTTAACTTTCAAAGTACAAAGAAAATTTTGAAATAAAATAAATAGTCCAAAAGAAATGAGAAATGGGTGGGCATGGTGGTGCATGCCTGTAATGGCGCCAGCATTTGGGAGGCTGAGGCAGGAGGATCTCTTGGGGTTTGAGGCTAGCGTGGGCTACAAAGTGAGTTAAAGGTCAGCCTAAACTACACTGTTTGCTGTCTCAAAAAGTGAAACCCTGTCTCAAAAAGGAAAAAGAAATGAGGACTTTGTTGTACTCATCAAGGGACAGAAAACAGGAAACAATAAAAGCTAGAAACAGACTAAAGTACACAGTATGCTGTGTACTTTACACTGTATGTTCACACGGCCCTCCAGGGCAGCATGCAGGGCTGGCACTCGACCAGTCACTCTGGACAGTGCTTCCATCATTTAGGGGAAAAGGAGGCTCCTGCCAGAGAATACAATCAAGTAACCACATACGTAATGTGGAAAGGTATATAACGTAAACTGTCGGAAAGCTCTAGAAGAAAAATCCAAACCAATTTTTAAATACTCTTAAAATGTGAAAGGTCTTTTTAAGATCCCAGAAAGGAAAAGATTAGTTTGGTGACATAAAATTTTCAAAATTTTTATAAATTTAACAAAACACATGCACACACACAAAATCATCACATTTACATTAAAAATGTGCATAGGAAGCCCAGAAAGATAGACCTTTTTGGTTTTGGGTTTTTATGTACTAGAATTTTCTACTTTGTTTTTACAAGGAATATAATTACTTTTGAAATAACTGCTATAAAGAGGAGGAGGGAGCAGCAGAGCAAGAGCCCTGCCCCGAAGCTCGTTACCTCGCTTTCCCCCACAGCAGCAAATGCATGAACTCATCTTGCACGGAAGTGGTTGTGTTCTTCTCCTACACAAGACGAAAAGAGAAAAATCTCATTCACAGACTGTAAATTCCAAGTGTTTTTATTCAGGACTATAGGTATCCGCCTTCCTTTCCAGGTGTCCATGTTCCCTCAGACCCGTCCATAATTGGTCATCCGTGTGTCAGTGGCAGAGGACAGGCCTTCAGTGTCCTACACCTGCCCTGACTTTCCAAGGCACAGGGGCCACACTTCACAGTCCAGTCACCACTAGGCCATCCCGCTGGGAACAGTCTGCTCTTGCTCAGACGGTCGGTGCCCCCAGGCTGTGTGCTGGAGGCTGCTGAGGTGGAACCTCTAAGATGAAGGTGTAGTGGGAGGTGTTAGGGCACTGGGGTGTGGCCTGGGAAGGGTGTTCTGAGGGGAGGCTGGAAGTGCCCTGCTGTAAAAAGCAGAGCTGTCTCTTCCCCTGCCTCTGACTGCCTGTCCCGCCAGGTGACCTCCTACACGCTCTCCTCCCACGATGTCTTCCTCACTGGAAGAACACATGGCTGCATGGTCTCAGACTTCCAGGCACCAGAAATGAGAGCTAAACAACTCTTTTTTCTTTATATGCTATATCCAACCTCGGGAGCTTTGCTATAGGAATGGAAAACTAATGGAGACCGTTTTGCAAATCCCTTTGAGATTACAAGGTTAGACCAAACCATCTGAAAGAAGTAACAATCAGCCTTTTACAAATCAGGCTGCTTTTTCTCATGTACCCAAAAAGGTAAACATAGGATTACACACTTTTAAGCTCCCTCCATGAGAAATCTCAGCTACATTACCTGCACAAACTTTGTGAGACGGGAGTCCATCTGCATCAGTATTTCTTCCCATGCTTCACACATGCATGTCAGTGACAAATTTATATACTATTCATAAGAAAGGTGAAAAATAATTAAACCAACTAAATGTTTCTTATGATCAAGTACCACAAAGAATTCCAGAATTTACTTTTAGTCTCACTTAACTAAGTTCAAGGAAAAGAGAATAGTATAGCTAACATTTTATAATCACGTAACTATAAAATATTCAATTCTTCTTGGAATTTTAAAATAAAACATATTTACAGGGCTGGGAATGTATCTCCATAGTGAAGGGCTTGCCTAGCATGTGTGAGGTCCTAGGTTCAATCCCTCACACTGAAAACAAAAGTATAAATCTGGTTAAATAAATATCCTCAAGTTTTTTTTGTTGGTGGTGTTTTTGTTTTTAGTTTTGAGATGGGTCTCACTATGTAGTTCAGGCTGGCCTTGAACTCCCAGAGATCCTCCTGTCTCAGCCCTCCCAAGTACTAGGATCAAAGTTATGTGCTACCATGCCCAGCTCAAGTTTTTTACATAAGACACATTTTATGTATAGTAACTATGAAAATGCTAGTCCGTTCAGCTATTCAAACAGCACTAAAAAGATACTGATCTCAGCCAGGCATGGTACCGCATCCGTCATCCCAGCACTCTGGAAGAATACAGAAGGGAAGATTACAAATAAAAGCCCAGCCAGGATAGCTGGGTACTTAGCAAGAGCTTCTCTCAAAATTTTAAAAAAATTAAAAAGCACTGGGGATGTAGCTCAAAGTAAAGACCCCTGAATTCAATCCCCAGTACCAAGAATATAAATAAAAAGATACTGATCTCTAGAAACCTTTGACATCAAGGTCTATGACAGAACAATAAAATGTCCAGAGTTCTCTGAAGCTACTCCACCACGAGGCAGAGGCAGAGTCCACTTGTACAGCCCCGGCCTCTGGCCTAGCTTGTGTCTACTCTCACAGCATATAGCAGAAGCACTGCCATGGAGACAAACACCTACAAGGCTGTGCACATCCAGTCACACCTTTGCTTCCCTGCCAACGTGGCCACACAAACAAGCTGGGAGGCCTGCTGGAGGGGAGAGGGGAGCAGTGCAGAGCAGAGCCATTCCAGCCCCGCACCTGTGATCCCGGGGGGCCAGCACCTTGAGTTGGGCCCCACCTGGCACAGATGCCCACAGCCCAAACTGCTGACCCACGGCACAGGAGCCTATCTGGGCTGGGTGCATCAGGAACAAACACTGTTTTCCACCATACTTTATTTGCAATAAACTATAAGTACCATTTTATTTAAGAGAACATGTAGAGATTTAAACTATTTTTTCTTTTCTTTTGGAGGTGGTAAATAGGGCTGGGGGAATTAGATTCTCAAATTTCTTTTCTTGCTTTGGTCAATATTCTAAAATTAGTAGATTAAACACTGTTACTCCAGACAGCTTTACAAAATAAAATTTAAGTTTTTCCTTACGAAACTTTTAGTAAATACATAAAGCAAGCTATAAACACAAACCTGCAAAAGAGCTGAAATGTGAGTAAATTTTCTAGCCATCCGAGTTACTTCAGGTAAGAAAGAATACAACAGATTAGTTTCAAGCTGTAAAACAAAAAGAGAACGAATGATAATCAGATTTGCTTATTTTAAAGACAAACTGTTTCTGCCCAGCTCAAAATCAAACCCCATAACTTAGAGAAGAGTCTAGATCTAAAAAGGGATCAGAAGGACAGTCAGAACTCGGTCTCTTTGCACACACGCGGTTTGGGACTAAGAGCACAACTTCAGGGTTTCCTAACCTGAGTGGGACTGCAAGGATCAATCACTGTAGGGAACTCAGTTTCTTGGTGCACCCTGGGAGGAAGGGTGGTGGGTATGAGGAAAATAAAAACAAGAAACAAAAGCTGGGGTCAGGTGGAGTAACCTCTTTACCATGGAGGACTAGAGGACTGAACAATAGTAGGGGCGTTAATTTATACCCTTGCAAAGTTAGTATCATAGAGGCAGTGTTGTCTAGGGAGTAACAACTGAGATGGTCCAGGATGCTTCTTCTCAAGACTGAGGCAGCTCGACTGCTTGAGGCACTCTGGCTCTGTCCTGCCCTCACACATAGGACCAATTTCCACCTCCAGTCGCCGTCAACAGATCTCTCTGTCTCTCTCTCAATCCCTGTGATGTAACTATAAACATAATGACCTATTTTGAACATTAGTATGAGAAATTAATGATTAAAATTTTAATGGAAATGAAACAATTAAAAGTTACTGCTAAATATAAAGAAAATACCTATCAATGTTATATAAGTTATGTCAATGAAGTTGTCATTAAAAAATATCTATTACAAACTTCACAGAAAAAGTGAATCACTTTATTATAGCCCTGATGCCATCTTAGCAATCGCAGTTTCTGAGTCTTAAGATAAGTAGCGAACATGAACCAGAACAACAGAGAATCGTAACCAATGGTGTGATATTGAGACAGCTAGAAGGAATCATTTTTTGTTCTTTTGTTTGTGATTTCTTAGGAACTCAGGCAGATGGCTGGGATACTTAAGAAGAAAATTCTAGGCTATTTCTTGGCAAGACAAAGCTAAAACCTGAATACTCTATGGGAGCCTATCAGTTTTCTCAATCTATAAAATAAACAGCATATAATAAGAAAAGTTCTCAGAATGAAGTGGTCAGCTTACACAAACAGCACTGTCTGACACTGTGACATGGAGCAGGCCCTGCAGTTCCTGTGTGTGCCAGGATACACATCCGTAAAAGAGGAAGGACCACAGAGCTATACACCAACTTTAAAGTACTTTGTACCTGGCATATTCAAAATGATCAACAAATATTAGTCTTTAATAATAATATGTACACTTCTAAGAAAATACAATACAGTGCTACTTCAGTTGTTGAAGGGCTGCAAGCTCGAACTTCCTACTACTTGAACAGAAAAAAATTGAAAATATCTGCTCAATATTCATAACTTTGCTCTACAGTAGAACTGAGCATCTGACTTGAACAAATCTATATGCAGGCTGGGCATGGTAGTGCATGCCTATAATCCCAGCACTCAGGAGGCTGAGGCAGGAGGATCACTGCGAGTAAGAGGCCAGCTTGGGCTACATAGTGAGTTCAAGGCCAGCCTGGACTACATAGCGAGATCCTGTCTCAAAATAAAAAACAAAACCACCACCCTCCTTGTACAGGCTGAGAGTGAGTTACATGTCGCATCTCGATATGGACACAAAGGGGTGACACGTCAATCCAAGTGCTGCTTTCACTCATATAACATATAGAGCTTGTGTTAGTGTGTGAAAACATTTGCCACTGCGCTTTTTAGTGAAAGATGGCTCCAAAGCAAGTAATAGCTGCAGTAAAGCTAAGAGGAAAACTGAGAACCACTATAGTTAAAGAAACAAATCACTGTGAAATCTGTTAAAATCCTGAAAAAACACATTCGTACGTGTACTTTGTGGGCCTTAGAACCCACCAAGTATTACTTGGTTTTCCACTATCTCTTATGCAAAAAATATGTTGTTCTCAAACCTTTTGCTGTTCACATATGAATTTAGAATGAACTGAGTTCAACAACTGAGATATCACTGCACCTGGTTCAAGGTTACATTGGTATTGTAACCTATTAGCATGGTCATTACCGTACTACCAAAACTCTTTCTATGAAAGCTATTGGAGTGGGAGGAAAATAGTATTCACCATAATGACATCCAGTGCACAAAACTTAGAAACTCCAAGCAGATTTGCTTGGCTTTGATGACTACTAGAATACAATGAGATATGGACACAAAAAACTGCAGGTGTTGGGGTTTATCTCAGTGGTACAGAACATGCTGCACATGATGGCTTGGGTGTGATCTCTAATACTGGAAAAAAAAAAAAGACCTATAACTACAAAATACATGCTGATTCTCTACTGTCATTAGGTTCCAATACCTACCTGAAAGTATGAAACTTCTTGAGCACCATCGATAGATACCTCTGTGACCACTGACAGTGACTTCAAATCACTTGATAAACATAATGCAAGACAAGTACCAGCAATCTGTAAAATAGTTAATGCTCCTCAGTAAAGCTGGTAACACTGCCAGGCTGCCTTTGCCTGAACGTGGGAAACAGCAATTTAGCTGTAGAAAGCAGATGCACATCCTGGTCCCTACCAGACCCTCACAGCAGATAAAGGCAGGAGCCCGCTCCACACCCTGCCTGGGCTCAGGACACAAATACCCATCAGGAGGCCACAGCAGCTGGCAACAGTGCAGACTCCACAGCCTGAACTGTCCTCTACCCCTCCAGAAACGCTACAAGGGGCAAAAGCCTTGGGAGAAGACTGAGACTGGCAACTGTGGCAGCCTTGGCACAGAATGTGATTCTGCTTCTGGGGACTTCACTGCGTTCCAATCCCCAATTCCAGCTCTTGTAGAGTTAGGGGGCAACATTATACCACAACTGAGTGGACTACACTAATCTTTTAAAGAAGAAAAACTTGACTGATTTCTATAGATATCGTATCACTATTATTTTATTTTTGTAAGAAAATTATCCTCTAAACATTTAAGACTGAACTGAAATTAGAAAAAAAACTACACTTACTCTACAAATAAATGTGCTACTATATTCTAAGAGAAATATAGAAAATTTTAAAACAAAAACTTACTCCTGTGACTCTAGCAATTTTGAACATTCCATAAGCATAAAGTTCAATAAATCCAGAGCTTCCTCCAAGGACAAGAATATTAAGTCTAAAAAAAAAAAAAAAGCAACAAGCTGAGGACCAATCAACAACAGAGAGGATCGAGTACCTAAACCAAGCTAAATCACTCCTGCTGTCACATAATCTACATGCCAAGGTCCTCTGCGGTGGGACCTTAAAGCCAAGCAAACCCAGTCTTGTCAGGCCAATCCTTCTTTTTCAAAAGAGAAACATCAATTTCTGATAGTCTAAAAAAAAAAAAAACTCAAGGCCAGGCACTGCAGCACATTCCTGTAATCCTAGCACTTGGGAAGCTGAAGCTGGAGGAATACTGTCGGTTTAAAGCCAGCCTGAACTACACAGTGAGATCCTATCTCAGAAAACCAAAAATAAATATATAAAATATATAAAAATTAGTTTACAGTAAAATAACATTAACAGTGACATTTATATAAAGTCAGTAACAAAACAATCCTTTTCTAGCTGACGAAGGGCTGTCAGTTTTATCATGGATATGATGTAAAGCACATTAAATAGGCTTAAAGAACTTCAATAATTAAGTTTAGAACTTAGAAACTCTTGGTCTTCTGGTCTCCTTCTTAAAACACAGAAAAGCGTATCACACTAAAACCTGACAAAAATGAAAGACCATACAATAAAAATGACAAATACTAACATGTGCATATTGTTGAGAGATGCTGGTACAACAATCAAATAGCATAACAAATGAAAGACTTGTTCTGAAGCTTCTGAAGAATTAAATGTCAACTTAAAGAAATCAGACTTAAGATATTTGCAAGATTTACCTGACATCTCCCAAGAGCTTAATAATTTCATCAGAATTTTCTTCACTAAAATATAAAAATAAATTAGGTCACCTTTTCATGATATCTTCCAACCATAATAAAAGATTATTTTACTTGAAAGTGAAAAAGTGTATCTTACCTAAATATTTTTGAGGTGTTGCTATAACTAGAGAAAAGCAAATATGGGTTTAAAAAAAGGTTAATAGAGATCTATTTTTTAAAGGTCTGAAAAAACTGTCACTGTTACAAGCAGAGGAAAAAGTCAAGATTAATTCCAAAGAAATAAATCTCTGCCACTTACTTTTTTGGCAATGTGGGGAGCTTGGGCAAGAGAAGGTTTGACTCGTCCTCAGCATTATAAAAGGATGTAAGAACACTAATGGGAGAGAGGAAACCCAGCATTACACAACAGCAAAGGGTTTCCTTCTTTCCACTAAAAAATGTACATTTCTGAAAAAAGAAGACTGCAGTCTGGTAACATTACCAAGTGAATGGAGGCCTTGAATATTTTACCCTTGCAAAACAATCACTCTAACAACAGGTAAGAAGTAAAAAAACACAAATTCGTTACTTCTTACAAAACGAACTCCTCACTGGCCTCCCTTCCCCTGGGGTCACTGCAAGCCTGGGGCACTGCGGGGACAGCGGGCGACGAACAGTGAGGACACAGCCACGCGCAGCGCCTGTGCGCGTCAGAACGGAACGCAAGGGTTAGCACTTTCCGCCTCGAATATTTACTTAAGACACAAAAGGCAAAATTCTCAACAGAATAAATAACAGAAAGCAGAACCAAAATTTCCTCATCAGCGTTTTAAATTAGCATTACTTGAAAGTGTAAATCACCAACAGCTGCTCCTAAAACACTGAGAAGAATCTTGGTCACTTAAGGCATCACTGATCCAGTAATAAAACCGATTTTTTTAAGAACACAAATCGAACACGACATTAAAAGATTTCATCCTGATAAACTGAAAACCCAAACTGAAATGCAATGTGCAGCCGCTCAACGCTGAGAAGCAGGCAAAGCCGAGAACTCGCTGCCCGTCCCGGGGGGACCTGTGTGGTTCTCCGCACCTGCTCTCTGCAGTCACCTCCATCCAGTGCATGCAGGAGACAGGAGCCTCCACGAAAAACGAGTGCAAGCTCTCAGGCTTTTCCACGTCGCACAGAACAATCTTCTTGGTATCAGCAAGAGCAAAGGCCAAAACTAGAACAAGAAAAAACAGAATGAATTAATATAACATTTGAGAAAAATAAATTGGCTGTTTTATTATATTAAACACATCTTAATCACAGAAATATGTGACATATAATTTTCCCTTTAATACTTTAAATAGATCACTGCATATAATTACGTTATTATCTAAGCTTATTTTCAAATTGCACCAACAGTGTACTTTCTGACCTGTTGTACTTAATGTCTTAAGTATCAGAGTCACTAGACTGAAACCCTGGGTCAAGCAGAAAATACAGGTGTCAACAGATATCTATACTTTATCATCATGACACTAGTCCCATAAGCATGTTTAAATTGTAGGAAGAAACTCAGCCTGATGGCACATGCCTCTGATCTCAGCTCTTTGGAAGGCTGAGACAGGAGACTCTCAAAGTTTGACACCAGCCTGAGGAACTTAGCAAGACCCTATTTTAAAATAAAATAGACAAGAGCTAGGGATGTACCTCAGTGGCAGAGCACTTGCCTGGTATGTATGAGACCTGGGTTCAGTACCACAAAATAAAACACAAAAAGAAGGCACTGACTCAATCTGTTGTGTTCTCAGAAGTCTTTTCATTCCTCTTCTGTTTCTATCCTATAACAGGAAACAAGCCCATCAAACACTGTGTTATTCCTTTGTGCTGAATAATTGCAGTACCTAGTTTCTCTTTCATAGTAATTAATCTTCTTGACATATCCAAATCTATGGATTTTTAGCCTGTAATCATAGCCACTCAAGAAGCTGAGACAGGACGGTTATGGGTTTGAGGCCTTCCCAAGCAATAAGAGAGATCCCATCTCAAAAAACAAGGGATGCGGGGAGACTTAGAGACTGATGACTTTCACCTGCTTACCACCACAGGCAACTTTGCTAGCTGTGGGTGACCCTAGTTTCCTATTGTGTTCTTTCTTTTTCTGGCGTGGTACTGGGATCTGAGCCCAGGGCCTCATGTATGCTGGGCCAGTGCTCCACACTAAGCTGCTCCCACGCCCTCTTTAAACTTTATTCTGAAGCAGGGTCCCACCAAGCTGTCGAAGCTGGCCTCAAACCAGTGACCCTCCTGCTTTCTGAGTAGCTGGGTTACAGGTGTACCCAGTGCAGCCTCCTCTTTAAAAACAATTCACAACAATTTTGAAGTAATCACTAACAAAAAACATTACCCAAAAGTATAAGATACACACATACATGTCTACATACAAATATGTATATATATTAATGATAAACACATCTTAACACATATTGACCTTTATGAATTATTTGAGAGTCTGTGTTTTTGGCCAAATAATTCAAGATCTCAAGATGTTATTTACAAAAGCCTAAATGCTGGGAGTACAGTTCAGTAGTAAAGCATCTGACTCACATGCAAGAGGTGGACCCCTAGCACCATAAAAACACAAAGTTCTCTAATTTTACACATCCTTTACACATATTCTGAGCAAGAACAGAATGAGTGCAATATTTTCCAAGCATTTTTGGAAATTCTGCTTCTGAGAATCAATCTATGGACCTAATCACATAAAATTCTTCCCAGTGTTCAGAAAGTTTACACTTACACAAGCCCCAAACTGTAACCTAAGTATTTACCAAGAGGGCTACACTGTGTAAACTACAACACACATAGCAGATTAGCATGCAGCATCTATCATTAATGTGCCTTATCTATCCACACTAAGCAAAACAAACAAACAAAAAACTATACAATTGTCCATAGTGGCAAAGGCCTACAATCCCTGCACATAGGAGGCTCAGGCAGATGTTTGACCTCAAATCCAGAGTTTGAGGTCAGACTGGACTACATATCACCCAAATTAAAAAAAAACAAAAAAACCTTACATATCAAAATAGCATGTACCACTGAATTCTTCTGATAAAACTGTATATACAGATCTCTACCTATATTTATTCAGGAAAGTTATAAAACTTATTCACAAAAATAGAAATAGTTGTTATTGCTAAGTGACAGGCTTTGAAAGAATTAAGTACTTATTTGTATTTACCTAAAAAAATTAATTACTCATTTTACAAAAACAAATCACTTTTTTCTTAAAGTACTAATAACACAACTGAACTTGAAATTGCAGGATACACAGCATTTTCCCACACTGTGTGTATAGTACAGTTCAAATAAGGGCTGGGACTGTAAAACAACACATAGAGGAAGAGTTCAGAGATCAGAGCCACATGAAGCTATAAGAGAAAAAGGAGCAGGGGACAAAGGCCATAGAGAAATGGAAGAAACGCAATCAGCCAGTGGGGCAAACTGCACTGAGTATTTACAAGCTACAAATCTAGTGCTACATTTTGGTTCGGTTTGGTTTGTTTTTTTTTTCTTTTTACCAAGAAACAAGATGATAGAATTCGTCGGCGTTCTTATGAAAAACTTAAAGCATTCTGAAAAAGAATTCCAAAACTAGAACTCACAATTCTAATGTACACTAAGAACAATTCTTTGGGTAAGTTAGCTTTCTTTACAGAATATTGCCTGTTTGTATGCTATTTGGCAGTACTGGGAATCCATCTACATACCTACCTATTTATTTGGTAGTACTAGGAATTGAACTCAGGGCTTTCCCACTGAGCTGCATTCCCAAACACAGTCTCAGGAAGTTGCTAAGTTGTCCATGCTGGACTTCATCTTGCTGTCCTCCTGCCTGAGCCTCCCAGAGTGTTGGGATTACAGGCATGCACCACCACACCCAGTTTTTCAGAATATTCTTTATGAAAATAAAAAATACGTTACGTTTGCCATCTGGTCTCCAAGCCAGACAGGTCACTTCTTTTCCTGTATTTTCATTTGGGGGAAAACTCCAAACTCGATGAAAACTTGCAAGTCGATGAAGTAAAACCTAAAACAAACACAATGGCAGAAAATTAAAAATTCCATTTCCAAAAATAAAGTAAACCTACATCCCCTCTTAGGTAAAATAGCTCTCAGACAGAGGAATTCAAGCGTCTGAATGAATGTAAGGTACTTTAAAAGAAATGAGTAAAATAGGAAGATCTCCTTTAACCTTTCACCTGAAACATTTTCCTGTCTTTTACATCAATAGACTTACCTTTCAGAAAGGAATATGAAGGTTGTCCTGGAAACAATAAAAAAGAAATAACACAAACAGCACTGAAAAGGTAGCTGTGATATAGGCAAATAATTAACCTTGGGATCAGACAACCTGGCACCTAATCTCAGCTGTGTTACTTTCTAGCCCTGGACCTTAAGAGAAGTCAGGTCTCCATTCTAGATTTCTGTTTCCACACCAGTAGGTGGCATCTTAGAAGGTCAACATGATGCCCCAGGGCTCCTGGTGCACTGAAACTAAGACCTCCCTCGCTTTGGCTTCTACTCGACCACTGAAAATAAGGAGGTGAGTTTTCAAATCACCAGACCACTCACCTCATGTGCCTCTTAACACTGACAACACTCTTAGGTTTTCCTGGTCCACCAGGGGCCTTTGTCAGCTCTGATACTTCTTTTCTCCACATTCTTTCAGACCGTGCCCTTGCTGCTGCTTAGACAAAGTGGGGGCCATGGTGCTGCCATCAGACCCACCTGTGCAGAGGCCCCTTTCCTACCTTCCCTCCCACCGCCCTGGCCACACCGTCCGCGCTGCCCTGCAGAGCTGTCACAGAGCTCAGAGCGTCCTGGCAGAGGTCAGACACCAGGAGATCCATGGAGGGCCCTGAAACACTGGACCCTGAGACTCCAGTGGCTGAGTCACTGCAGACAACACGCGGTGCAGTTCTGCAGGCTGCTATGTTGCCCTGGTGCTAAGACTTTCTTACCACCTATTGCGGTTTCCAAACTTGGCTAAACACAACACAACTTTCACCTGGTCCCTCTGCAGAAAACAGACAAGGGCCCGGCAGAGGGAAGAGGCACAGGAGGAGGTTCCCCTCCAATATCGCTGTCCAGTGATCACAGCTGGCAGCAGAAAGTTGGGTGCGATCAGGTGACACTTGACGAAGCGTAATGTGAGCTGGAACGTTTAAAGTTCTTTTAATAAAAGTGCCTATCGGACCCACGTATAAACTTTGGATAACAGGATGGAAAGCCTTACACGTCCGCTTTGGCAACTTCACGCATGTACGGCTGCAGAAAGACCTGACGGTCATGCATCTTCATTCTGCTACCGAGCTGAACGCAACCTTAGCACTCGAGGATCTACTACTACGTCCAGCTCATGCGCGGTGACAGTTACGAGGACGACACATGAATGAATGAAAGCGACTCACGGGTGCAGGACTGTGTGATTTTTGCCTGTGTGAAAACCGCTTCTGTCAACATGTAATACCAGAAGCGAGTGCAGAAGTCCTTTTAGGCTGACAGCTTTATGTTTCCACTTAAAATCTGCGGCCGACATGGAAGCAGGCGCGACGCAGGCAGGGTTCGCCACGCCTGCAGAGGGGAAACGGGTCACTTACCTCGCCCGCGGTGTTGGCCAAAGCAATCAGATCCCGCTTGGGCGACCAGACCAGGAAAATGATCTCCTGGGGCAGCTGCTTCTCTCCCACCACCCGGAAGGACGGGAAACAGGTCGGAAAACGCAACATGGGGGCGGCCCTGCGACGACCCTTCGGGAGAGTCAGGCGGCGTCCCCGGGCACAGGGTGCCTATGAAGTGCAACGACCCAGACGACGCCAGCAGAGGCCCTGGGCGGCCAAACAGGGCCTGCACCTTCCCCCCCCCCCCCCAGACCCTCAGCCGGCCTCGCGCTGCACAAACTTCCGGCGCCGGGTGTCCTCGCGAGAGGAGGGAGGTGGCGCGGAGCCACGTGCGCAAGGCGGGGCCTGGCCCGGGCGGGGCGGTGGGCGGGGCGAGCCCGGGTCTTGGCTGGCGCGCGGGTGGGGCGGGAGGAAAGTGGAGGCGGAGACAAGCGCTGGGCGGGGGGTGGGCTCCGGAGTGAGGTTCCCTGGCCTCGGGCCAGTCTTCAGGTCAGGAGTGTGTGCTTCTGCTGGCGCACACTTGCGGGTTTTTCCCGTCCCCCTGGAAATTCACTGCTACGGGGAAGAGATTCAAGAGGTTTAGGGGTCAGGCCCCAGAGATGCGTAAACTCCTTCGTAGTTATCAGCTCTGGTTGCTCCGCAGAATTAAATTATTTTTAAAAAAAGTACCCTGTCCAGGCAACATCCTAGGACCAATTAAGATAGAATTAATACAAAATGGGACTCCAGTATTTAAACTTTTTACATGATTCCAGTTTGCAGCCAGGTTAGGAGGTGCTGCTTAAAAGCTGCGCGACTGGTAAATACTGCTTTAATTCCAAATCCCATTTAAATGTGCACCTCACATCTTACTGGGAGTAGCAGCCTCCAGCTAATAAATGAGGACTAGGATCTCAGGCTGGGTTTATCGTATAGCAGGCTGAACGTTTACTATCTGACAGGATATGGGCTACGTAAATGCGCGACATGGACCCAGCCCGGGCAGCTCCGAGCCAGGTGGGTAGAGTGTAAGTCTGAACGCACCCGTGTACCCTTCATAAAGAACACTGAGCGTGAACACACGTTCACAGTTCTACCAGCCATCATCCCCAGGGCTCTTCCCATCCAAGTACTAACCAGGCCCGACCCTGCTTAGCTTCCAAGATCAGACGAGATCGGGCGCGTTCAGGGTGGTATGGCCGTAGACATCTCCAGGGCTCTTGACTCTCCACCTGCCACCTGCGGTAGAAGCCATCTACCTTTCATTTCCTGTTCACAGGGGAAGCAGGCGTCAGGACTTGAACCTTTCGGTGACCCCATCTTCCTGCTCTCTCTGGATCTGGCTTCTGTGAAGTAGGTGACTGAGATAGATTCATTGGCTCAGTAACAAATATTCAAGCAGCTTCAGGCACTGTTTGTAACTCTGGACTTGATGCTCACCCTGCTCCTTTGGGAACAGACTTCTTTCTGCTTTCCTTGTCTGTGTGCAGATAACTCAGTGTGTCCCCTGCCTACCGGGGGGCAGTGCAAACTGCTACTGGGAATAAAGTTGGATCATCGTGTCACAGTATTTTTCCCCTCTGCCCTATAAAGGAGATTTCAGCTTGACCCCGTTTCTTTGCCTTTTCCCCTCTGCCCTATAAAGGAGATTTCAGCTTGACCCCGTTTCTTTGCCTTTCTCATCCTGAGAAAAATACTACGTTGTCAAACTAGTTCATTTGTTTCTGTGGAATGGAATCAAGAAGGAGAAGGCCTGGGACCAGGCAGCAATGGTTCTGAAGGAGGGAAGGGCAGGAGAGATATAGATACATATATATGGAAGAGGAGTGAGTAAATGGAAAACAGACTGTACGTAATTCCATGACTTTTATATCCTCCCCCTAATGTTTGAAGGGGAAAAAACAATGCAAGAGCTGCCTTTATAGAAATAACTTAGTTACTAGGCTGTTTCTGGGATCAACTAGCTCATGCTGGTGGCTGTAGTTTAGCACATTTACAGTAGAACAGTATAAAATTGGATCTTGCAGGGCCAAGGAGCTCCTGATAGGTTGGAAAGGAGGGGAGAATGACAGCATTCCCCCTGGCTCACTGGTTATTCAGGATGTGAAATCCTATAGTAAGGGTTGTACCTTAGAAAGGAAGGAACTACAGGTGTAAAAGATGGCAGAAAGACTAGCTAAAGCTGGAGGACAGATTCCAAAAGCATTCCCGGAGAACAGGAACTGATTGTTGATTAGGTTAGGGAACTGAGAAGGAAGAGTTGAGACACTGAATCTGAGGTTGGATGGGGACAGAGGTGGGAGTTAGTAATTGCGTATGGAATGGAATCAAGTAGAGCACAGCAAAGGGGCTGAGGGCTGTGTTGCAATGCAGATGTGGGAAGAATCTGTGTATGACGGCCATCAGGTAGCTAGCTAGGAAGGCGGGCTTAAGTGGGGAAAGTTGACCTGAGCAAAGACTCAAGACTCCCATGCACAGGGACGGAAGGAGTTCTGTGGGACGCAGCTGGGTGAGTCACCTTCCTGTTGCTGGGGCACAATACCCAATACCCGTAACTTAAGGGAGGGGAGGTTTATTCTGGCTGACAGTTTCTAGTGGGTTCGGTCCATTTCAGCTGGTTCCTAGGCACAGTGGAAGAACATGAAAGGGAGTATCTGCACAGTCCACGCAGTGAGGAAAAGCAGAAAAAGAAGGGAGGGGCAAAGGGCCAGGGTATACCCTTCCAGGTCATGTTCCCAGTGATCCTCTTCCCCCGACCAGGCCCCACCTCCAAACATGAGATTTTTGAGGGAAATCTTAGATCTAAAGCATGATGTTCAGCCCCCAAAAGGTTTGTGTTCACCTCATTATGCAGTATGCATTTAGTCCACCTTTTGAGAGTCACCAAAGTCTTACCAGTTCTAGTTCTGCTGAGAAGTCCAAGTCTCCTCTGAGACTGAAGGCAAACTCTCAGCTGTGACCCTCTGTAAAACTAAAAAAGAAAGTTAAGTACTTCCAACACACATGCCACAGTATAAACATTCCTATTCCAATAGGGAGGAAGACAGGGACAGAAAGGAATCAGATCAAAGCGAGACCAAAAACCAGTAGGGCAAACATTAAATCCTGTAGCTCCATGTCCAGCACCTAGGGCAGGTTTTGCTGAGATATGAGTTCCAAAGGGCTTGCGCAGTCCAACCCCTACTGCTTTGCTGGTTACAGCCCACATAGCCTCTCTCCTGGGTGGGCTCTGCTCAGCACCGGCAGTTTTCTCTCAATTGACATTCCACATTCCTGGCATCACCAGCTTCCTGAAGTCTCCAGTGGATCTCTGAGTTACTCTCACGGCTTCATGTACTATGCTCTTAGAGGCACACTGAGAATCTGGGCAGAAGCCTCCATGACCCCCATAACTCTTGCATTTGGCATACCTGATGAAACAGCACCATGTGAATGATGGCAAGGTATGCTTCCAGCTCAAGCAGTAGCCAGGTCCCCTGGGGCCATGGCTGCAGCTGCCTTTAAGTGCTTAGATGGCTGAACTCAGGGATACACACCCTTAGGGAGCCTTGAATGAGCAGGAAATTCTGTGATAGGTGGGGTCTGCCATTTCCTATGTAAGTACCACATGCTAACTGCTTGCACTACTGGTCCTGGTCATTTCCTGATATTCCCTCAAGGAATCTCTCCCCCTGTCTTGATGCAAAGTGCTTGGCTTCTTTTGAATGTTAATCTTTTCATTAAACAGGCTTGGTGCTCCTTAGCCTCAACTTTACAAGTGCTTTCTTTCTGGCCAAGCTGCAAGTTTTACAAATCATTCTGCTTCGCTTTTTGCTTCTGATTCTAACAGCAGACCAAGCTAAAGTCAGCCAGCAATATCCATGCCACAGCCTAAATATTGGGCTGGAAATACACTGAAATTTCTTCCATCAGATAAAGTCGTCCACCACCTTTAAATTCAGCCTCACACAAAGTCTTGATACATGGACAAAAAGTAGACAAATTCTTCGCCAGCATGAAACACAAGATCGTTTCCAACATAATTCTCATTTGCACTTGAAACATCCTGATCCTGGCCTTTACTCTTCATATTTCTATTAGCATTCTGGTCTCCTAAACTCTACCAGAATCACCCATCAAACTTGGCTTACAGAATTCTAGAGCTTCTCTAGATAGCCTCTCTAAAGTTTTCCAAACTCCTCCCCAAAATCACTTTCTAAGGCTTCTAAATCACATGGTAACACACAGTCACCATAATTACTCCACTTCTCTGGTATGTTTTCTGTATTAGTCACTTTCCTGTCACTAGGACAAAATATCTGGCACATACAACTTAAAGATGTTTATTTTGCCTCATGGTTTTTGTGGGTTCAGTCTATGGTCAGTTGGTTCCAAGGCAGAAATGGCATGGTCAGCCAGGAAACAGAGAATGGAAAGCTGGGGACAAGACTACACCCTTCCAGGACAAGAATACATATTCTAAGTGAACCTCCCCCTTAAACCAGGTCCCAGTTTTGGGTTTTTTTTTGTTTTTTTTTTTTGTCTTTTTGAGATAGGGTCTCACTATATTTAGGCTGGTCATGAGCTCACTTTGGAACCCAGTCTGGTCTTGATCTCACAACAATCCTTCTGCCTCAGCCTCCTGAGTGCTGGGATTATAGGCATGCGCCACCACACCCAGCCAAGGTCTCAGTTTTGAAAACAAGAGTCTTGAAGCACACTAGACTTAAACTATAACAGTGATTAATACAGGCCATCAAAAGGCTCTTATTCCAAAGTTACAGAATAGATAAAGCATATGAAATATGCAAATTAGTAAACAAAAATTTATAATTGATACTAGGACACCTCTTCTACCATAATTACATTCATTGGGTGCAGACACACAAAAAAACTTGACTCAATCTGTCACAAGTAGGAGCACTGGGGGTGTAACTCAATGGTAGAGAATTTGTCTAGCAAGTTCTTCAGTGAAGCCAGACGTTCCATTGCTAACAAACAACTGGCACATATAGTAACTATAATTTATTAGATTATATACACTAAAACTGCAGCAGTAGGGAGCACTTCAGGATAGGCTGGATCCAGCATCATCATACCCTAAGGCTGGCTGCTCATGTGGCCACTAGACTATAGACAGCAACTGAGGGATGTGCTGGCTATTCAGCAAGAGAATGAGACAAAACTAAGAGACAAAAACCTTGAGCTTCATTGTAATTACACTCGCCCCTATCACAAGCCTATCAATCACTGGTAAATAGACAGATTTACACTCATTAGTTTAGGCTGATACAAAATCCTCCCCAAGAGCTAGAGCATGTAGATCACCCCCTCACTCCTCTCCTAAAACTCATGATAGGCTAATGTTGAAGAGGGCTGGAATGTTGCTGAAGCAATCACAATGTTTAGTACATCAACCCCCAATATGGAAGGGGATAGTTTTAAGTAGGAACCTATTTTACAAGATGGGAATGTCCTATTTTGGCAGAGTAAGACTAAATTATATGAATTGAGTGTGGTGGCACACACCTGTAATCCTAGCACTCAGGAGGCTGAGGCAGGAGGATCACTGGGAGTTCAAGACCAGCCTGGGGTACAGAGTGAGCTCAAGGCCAGCCTGAACTGCATAGTGAGACCCTGTCTCAAAAAAAAAAAAAACTACAGAAAAAAATAAAAAACCCCAGACTAAATTATATGGATTTATGGTATTTTGTCTTTCTCCCTGTGGTGGTCAACTTGTAACAGCCAGCTGAACTGAGTCAGCATTGTTTTGGGTGTGGAAGGCCCACCTGCAGATGTTGCCAGCAGCATAAAAGCAGGAGCGGAAGATGGCGCTGTTGATTCTCCCGGAGAAGCATGGTTTTCCTGATAGGAATTTGGCAGCTCATTGTCGGAGGAGCTTGGATCCTTGCTGTCACTGAGGATGGCTGCTGTTCTCTTTGGGGGAGCTCTGGTCCTTACCTTGGGTGCTGCTTCCTGGCTCCAGTGCAGATTCCTTAGCCTGCTGGCACAGAGCCTTCACCCTGCTGGCACAGACTTTCTGGCTTTCACCACTGACCTTTAGGCCTTCCCAGTGTAGATCCCTGATACATCTTGCATGAGACATTGTAGTGCGCTCTTGGCTTCCAGCTGGACTTGTGAGGGACACTGCCGTGAGATCCAGGCCCTCAGCTAGATTCTTTGGGTCTCTAGCATATGGACAGATCTCCTACACTCCTTTGCATTTGACTCTTTGGGTGAATATTATAAAATAATTCTATAAATTACATGTCCTGTATTAAAACTTTTTCCCTTGTAAACCCTGACTACAACACTCTCACAAGCACTTCCACTGCTGTTCTGGAAAGAAAGCCAAAGACCAAGCATTAAGGATGTGTCTCAGCAGTACAGCACTTGCTTAGAGTGCACCAGGCCCTGGGGCTAGTCCTTCGCACAATACAGAGTTGGGTGCAGCGGCAGATCCTTGTACTCTCAGCTATTCAGGATGGTACAGCAGCCGGATTGTAAATTCAAGGCCAGGCTGGGCAAATTGGCAAGACTTGGTCTCAAAATAAAATGTATGAAACAAGCTTGGAGTTGTAGATCAGTGGTAGAGCACTTGCTTAGCAAGTACAAAGCCCTGGAATCGATTCCCACTAAGTAAATGAATGAATAATAACTCATGTATGAAGACGTTCTAATAAGAGCTACAGAACCAGTATTCATGTGTTTAGGAAAATATGTATAGTAATGTTTTTAAACACATTAACAGCATATTATTGCAATTACATGTTAATTATTAATATGAATTAAATACGTATTTATCATAAGAAAATTAGAAAATAAGTTGGGCATGGTGGCGCACGCCTGTAATCCCAACACTCGGGAGGCTGAGGCAGGAGGATCATTGCAGAGCTCAAGCCAGCCTGAACTGCATAGAGAGACTGTGTCTCAAAAAGACAAAAAAAAAAAAGAAAAGAAAATTAGAAAAGACTGGTGTAAGTTGAATGTTTACAACATAATTATACAAAACAAAACCGTATTCCAATTCTATTTTTCTGGGAGAAATTTCAGCACAAACCAGCATACCTATGTATGCAAGAACCCATCTTTGGAGGAATAGGGTGTGATGAGAGATACTTTTCATTTCCTTTGGCTCACATATTAATAGGAAGTTCACAGGCAGCAGCCTAGGTTCCTTCTGTCACTAAGCAAGTAGAAGGTCTGTGCTGACTTCCTTTTGTTCTTGAATTCCAGGCCTGCTTCTGAAAGGAAAGTGGCACATCCACTGGGGCTTCCTCTCTCAGGGTCCACCCTCTGTTCTCTCTCTGCTGGGCTGCAGCACATCGAGCAACTCACACTCTGGACCTTTTGGACTGTCCAGCTAATGATAAAAATCACCTCTCACAGCCCTGAGATCTTCCAGCTCAACTTTTGGTGCTATTTTCCTCAGTCTTGCTGAGTCAACATTTATCCTAAACTGGCTAAAATCCAACAGTAGAGATCTTATCTTCATTTGATTGCAATGACCTTCTTAGCTGACCCTCAAGTAATTTAACCCATGCCCTAATGTTCCAATTAAAATCACATCAAGTAAGTGAAATTGGATTTTCCTTTGCATTTTGCGAAGCTTTCCTTACCAAACACAAAGCAGTCAATTAAATGGCCTTCGCATTCATGGCCTTCACACTCACTGGGTTGGTAATCGTGAGCACTCACTGCTGGAAAACCCATTATCCTGGCCACCTACTTCTGCTTAACTGAGGTCAAGTGATATAGGTGCGATCTCTGATGTCACCCTGTGATCAGCACAGTTCTGGGAGCCCCAGTGCATGGCCCAGGGCACGGGCAACAACAGGCTTCTAATCCAGGGCTGAACAAGTTCGTGCCGCCCTTCTAATGCAGTACTGGGAGGGTTTACGTACCTTACAAGAAATAAAAATAAAAACATGCACACATTTATCTCACCAGCCTGACAGGTCTCCCTTGGAAACAAGGACAACGTGGACACTGCAGAGGAAGTGGCGGCAAACCAGGACTCTTGTTAAACTGTGGTTTTATATTTCCACATTAGTCAAATCTCTTTCAGATGCAGAGTATTTTACAGATTACTCTGAAGAAGCCAGATATAAATGCAAATGTTTTTCTTTCTCTTTCTCCTTCTACTGGGCATTGAACTCAGGGCCTTTACACTGGGACATTCCTGTTTTTTTGTTTTTTTTTTGTTTTTTTTAATTTTGAGACAGGATCTTGCTAAGTCACCATGTTGCCCAGGCTGGGCTTGAACTTGGATTCTCCCTCCTCTGCCTCCCAGATTGCTGGGATTATTGGTGTGTGTCACCATGCTAGGCTCAGACATTTTTCTTGAAGTTACTCCACAAGCTGAGGTTTCTAAGTTTGAGACTTGCAGATGAGGCTCCCAGTCTTCCCTGGGCACATCTCCACTCAGAGCCTCCACGTTTGACAGGCCTCCTGATGACTCCAGCCAAGCCCTTCCCAATATTGTGCGTGTCCCTTTTCCTTCCTTCAGGTTTTAGAGGGAGCAGACAAGAGCGAGTGCACTCCCCGTCTCAGGCATACCGATCATTTGCTTCTAGAAAACTCCATTCCTCCGTGAGATGTTTGTGGAGTATCTCAAGGCATAAGAGATGCAAAAATAGACAAAGTGGTACTAACACTGAGAATCTTCAGTCTTTCAGCTTGAATGTAAATGTAATCATAAAATGCTGGGTGAACTTAAGTGCCTCAGATGCGGTGTGGAACATAGTGGGGTGGAATCTGCACTCATGGAATGTTTCCCAGAAAGGAACGGGACCTGGGCCACAGCCTGCACACCCCCGTAAGATTTCAGAAAACGACAAAAGGGAGGGACATTTGCCACGCAGGACGTGCAGCACAGGATGAAAACAACAGGGCACAGCCAAACGCCTCTGCGAGCCTGAGGCGAGGGGCTTGCAAGTTTGAACCCAGCCTGGGCAACTTAGCAAGACACTGTCTCAAAACAAAAAAGGGAGGGGAATGCAGCTCAGGGTGCAGGCCCTGGGTTTAATCCCTAGCCCACAAAAAGTGTGGGTGGATGCAGTAAGTCCCTCATGACCATTTGAGTTGTAAACTTTCACGACTGTAATGTGTTAAGACTCACTTGTCAGCTTATGAACACATCTGACTTGCAAACAATTCTCCCAGAATGGAACTTGTTTGAAAGTTGGGCACTTCCCATACTGAGGAAATATAGGAAATATACAACAAATTAAGACCAAACATCCTAAAATATGACCACTGGGGCCTACAAAGTACTTTGTATCTCATTAAATTCCTAATATAAGCAATAAGAGGTGCCAGGTATGGTGATGTAAACCTGTAACCCCAGCAACTTACCCAGAGGATACAGCCACCAAATTGTCTATTTTTAATTTTCTGGGAAGGTAATATGCTTTCCCTGATGATAATTAAGACTATTTCCTCAATCCTAAAGATGTGCTTTTTCTGCATTTCAATATTCCTAAAATCAGAATATCTAGAAGTTATTTTGCACAATTAATGGAAATAGTATTTCTTTTTTCTCCCCGGGTAGTTATCATAAAATCAATGGAAAAAAAAATTTTTTTTTTCTTGAGGCAGGGTCTTACTGCTCAGACCAGCTTCAAACTCCTGAGCTGAAGGTGTGGTGTCCAGGGTACACACACCACTGCCCCGTGGGACCTGCAGCTAACTGGAATTGTAAACTTGGCATGAGCAACAAACAGAAAGTGGAGTTTAAAACAAAGGAAGATTTATTTGATGGGGGAGGCGGGGAGGGGTAGACAGCTACCCTGAAGAGGAGGGGTCTGGAAAGGCAAATGCTCATGGGCTTTTTCCTCAGTTTCCTCTTATTAGGACTAGGGACCCTTCCCCCATGTGGGCACCTTGGAGCTCGGCACCAACTGGCTCTCTGACTGTGACTCAAACCTGGGCACCTTTGCTTACATTTCTGGTCATGAGTCTTTCCTGTCCTTCTGTGGTGGGTAAGGGGGGCACTTACAGTAAGGCTGCTTAGATGTTAGTCATCTAATGAGGTGAAACAGTAACGCCAGAGACATACACACGTGTAAATGTACAGGCACGTCTCTCTCTATACGCTACATGAGAGTCGCAGGGTGGCCGCCCCTCATCTCCTTTGTGTTTTACTGGACATGTAAGATGGGCTGATTACCCTGGACTTTCATGTTTCTGGCTTCATCCTTGTTGTCTGTCAAATCTTCCTGATAAATTTTTTTTTTTTTTGTACTGGGAATCAAACTGAGGACATTGAGCTTGCCGGGCGGGTGCTTGTGCCGCTGAGCTATATCCCCGACCTGTTCCTGATAAATTCTTACGTTAACTGCTCTACCTGGCACCTTCCCAGGTCTGCTTTCTCTCTCTTTACCTTTGTCTTTCTAAAAAGCTGCTTTTAGGAATACCTTTTTTTTCCGATCAGATTTTGTTGTTACACTTTAGATATACTTAATGATCAATTCATCATAAAGAATCTGTGTCTGTCCATGGTATGATTCTTTTTTCCCTATCCCCCTACGCTCCCTTCAACTGTTTCTCTCCTGACTTACAAATCTCTTTCCATTTTGTCTTTTCTCATTTTTACTTTTTCCTTCTTTAGTAAGATTTTCTACTAATTTCTTTAATAAAGTTTAATGAGGCCCTTATTTTATTCTTTCCCTGCCTACTGACACCCTTTCCCTATAAAAGGACCCTCTTGGCTCAGCTTCCCAGGTAGGGGTGGACTGCCAGGTCTGGCTTCAGTGGTATATTTTACAATTGCCGCTATTTTAGAATCCAAGAGTGTAGAGGTGAAATAACTACTGCAGCTGGGTGTGGCAGTGCACACCTGCACTCTCGGCACTGTGCGAGGCTGAGCAGGAGGGCTGAAAGTCTGAGCTTAGCCTGGGAAACTTGGTAACGCAAGAACCTGTCACAAAACTGAAAACGAAAAATTACGGGGCTAAGTAATGTAGCTCAGTGCCAAGGTCCTACATCCAATTCCTAGTCTTGTGCAAGGGGGAAAAAACCAGTGGCTATGAAGAAGATAAATTCTTTGGTAGTCATTGTCTGTCAGGCATCTAAGTTTCAAAGTAGCACTCAGTAGATTTCCCCATGATACAGTGAACCCAGCAAGTCAAGCAATGTCCTCGCCAGGACTGAATCAGAGAGAACATGGGGACCTTACAAAGCTCCCTTCTCTCCTTGCCTCTCCTACAGTCACAGCCACCCAAGTTGCTGTGGGGACAAAGGGGACCTGGTGGGGCAGAGTCCTTGCCTACTGTGTACACGGTCCTGGGTTCATCCCAAGTACCACAAGAAGGAGACAAAATGAACAGTGGTAAAAGAGAACACTTCTGATTTTTAAGTCCCAGAGTTTATTTCCTCTTTGATGTCACCAGATGTACACCACCACCCTACTGATCTGGGCCATCCTGGAGTATTCTGCATCATCTTCTGATTTTTATTACAAGCCCCAGAGCTTAATTCATCTTTTGATGCTGCCTAATATACAACACACACCTGATCAGCTGGACCACGTATTTCATATCATGTTATCAAACAGTCCTAGTTCACTTGAAATTTAAATACCAGATGGGGTGCAGCATTCGCAGAACTCCAGCTAAACCCGTGCTGGTGCCGGAAACATCTCCAAACTGGCACTAAAGCAGTTGTTTGGGAACAAGAGAAAGTCATTATGCAAATTTAAGTCATTCAAACTATTCAGTCTTGGGCCTGGGATACAGCTCCGTGATGCAGCACCTGCCTGGCAAGTGCAAGACCCTGAGTTCAATTTCTGGTACCAAAAGAGAAAACAGAAGAAGAAAAAAGACCAAAACCATTCAGTATTAAGGAGAAATGTCAGATACCTAGCAGGGAAATGGGAAGATGAAGTGCTTGTTCGGGAAATTCAAATCGCTCCCTTTAGGGCTGTGGCCCCTGCCGGAAGCCAGGGCAGCAGTCTTCCCTGCTGGCCGCTCAGAGCCAGGTGGTGTCTCGCTTACACCCAGCACAAAGGGCTGAGGTGCAGCAATGACGCTCGCACATCACAGCAGTGAAGCGTTGGGGACTCCCAGACAGCGAGAGACCTGGCCAAGACGCAGCCAGGACTCGCTGGTCAGGAAAGGAATGCGGAGCTCAGTCACTATCCCGCCCTATGTTTACAGACGAAATTACAGCCTGGGTTGGAGACACCAACTAAGGGAGCAAAGCCTAACTCATAACATCTCACCCATCTGACATTCAGGGACTCTATCCAATCAAAGGGTAACAGCAAGTACTGCAAAAATAAATTTTTACTAATACTGTAACTAATTTAATCTGTATAACTTTAGTGTGCCTTTGTGAAAAGTCTTGCTATCACTTTCAGATTCAAACTAAGAATTATAGATAATACCCTTCGCAGGAGGGGTTTGAACCACTGTTTACCATTCAACAAAATATTTCATATCTAAATTAATACGCTTTCATGTTCAAAGTGAACAAAGTTCATAGGTTTCCACTGTCATTTTTCTCTGACACTGCAATCAGAAGTGCTACCCCCATTTTTCAGACAAAAGAGGCCAAAGTAATAAGACTGGGAAAGATTTGAGGGTGAAAAAAAGCCTGCAGAAAAAGCTAGTAAACCAGCTGAGGAGGAACAAGTCCTGGTGTCCGAGAGGTAGAGGAGGGGACTATAAACCAGCAAATGCCACCTGCCTATTACTGAGCTTGGGAAGGGGCGCCACCTTTGAAAGCGACTGAATTTAAGTCCAGTATGGCACTTGCAGAAAATGGCACCAAAGGTTGGGCTGTAAATTTCCTTGTTCTCCAGGCACTGGGCATTTAAGAGCAGAGATATTGATGGGCTCTCTCCCCCCTCTTCCTTCTCCCAGTAACGGATGGATGATTCATGGATTGTCCTTCAGTGGTCTCCATTTTCATCTTATTACTTTTTCTTTGCTTCTGCTTTCTGACAGCTCTGAAAAACAAGGTGCTAAATTATTTTCTAGAATGAGCACAGTGACTTATGTAATTATGCTGAAGTTTAATTAACTAGCTAACCAAATAAGAAAATAGAAGAAGGGAATGAATTTAGTGTACTGTAAGCATAAATCCTCAGTATCCTAACCATAACAAGGAAATAGAGGCCTGACTAAGCAAAATGCTTGAGAAAAGACATTTCTATGAAAGATGGTTGCTATGGATTTACAACAAATTATCTGGGACCAACACAGCAGAGGTAAACAGCCAAACCAATGGGTTTGTTTTGGGATTTGTTTTCTTTGGTGGTGGGGTGGGGTCTACAGTGCTCAGTTAGGCACATCCATCTCCAAACCACAAATCACATCTTTTAGGGCAAGAGTAAGACATGTGATGACAAAGGTCATGAAATGAAATAGCACAACAGAAAAACCTGACCACATTTGAAAAGACCCATTTTACAAGCCCTGCAGCTAATTTTCCTTTTCTCCTGTACAGCTAAAAGTCCTGGCAGGTGCCATACAGGATGTTCATCTTTTGTGGCCCCTATTTTCTTGAAGCCTAGCTTCAAAATGAACAGGCTGAAGCCCCTTGCCCCCTAGATCACCACATCCACACCAAAGAGGACAGATTCCTTTTTCTGGTATTCTCTGAACTAAGTTCCACTGGAAAGATCTTGCTCCGCTCATTCAGGCAGGTCTTGTCATTGACCCTAACAAGAACCAAAAAGCGGGATGGCACACAGGCGCACCTCCCTGGCTCCCTGGGATCACCTCTCACGCAACAAGCTCATCCTTCCTGTTCTTCCCAGGACAGAAGCTGGGAGCAGAGCTTCCCGAACAGCACTGAGCCAGACACAGGCCTCACTTCCTATTCACTTGGTATCGTGTGTGTGAGACCTCGGGAATATAGAAATGATGTCCAGGAGGTGGGAGACTGAGCAAATATGTCCCCCCACCAATTTTTTCTGGTTAAGAAAGTGAGGCTGCCTAGTACCATGATCAGCCAGGAAGAAAATGGCCAGGCCAGCTTGATGCCAGAACCTATACTTTTAATCATCCTGATAATATGTACTTGAGTATAAGTTCTTCACATATGCAAAATGCCAACTATACAGTAGTCATTCAAAGAATACTGGCTATCACTAGTAGTTTTACATAATCATTATGCACAACTTTATATTTTTCTCTACTTACATTTGCATTGTAGACTGGGATACCTCGTAAAATAAAACTATTATCTTTATATTACGCTGTGATTCTTATGTAAATCTTTTTCTTCCCAGCCATTTTATTAAAGTAGGATAATTTCCTGATAAATAATGACTTAGCAAATTTAATGAAGTAAAGTATAATCTCTAATAGGAAAGTCCATGAAGCCATATATCCATGTATACAAAATTTAGATTTTGCTTCAATTCATCTACTCATAAGCAGGACTAAAAGTGAATGAGATTTCACTAGGGGATAGAGTCAACACCAACAGAAGGAAAATACAATTTTCCAAAGATAAATTCTTTGAACTCTGATGAACTCACTGAGAATAATCATTAACTTTTATTTTGTCTTACAATTCAATCGACCCATTGTTTGTCCTCTAACGGGTAGGATTTATGGAACTGTTAAAATGAGCTTTCACCACAAGAGGGAGCCAACATCATTCTAGTCTTCAATAAAGGAAAATTACAACGAACAAAAAAACAAGACAGCTGTAAAAAGCATGAGATCGAAAGATATTTCCTGCTACATATGCTACAAAGCTATTAGCATTATTTTTTTACTATTATAAAGAAAAATAATGGCCAGCCATGGTGGTGCACGACTGTAATCCCAGCACTCGAGAGGCTGAGGCAGGAGTATTACTGCAAATTCAAGGCCAGCCTGGGCTACAAAGTGAGTTTAAGGCCAGTCTGAACAGCATAGTGAAATCTTATCTCCAAGATAAAAAAATTAAAAGTAAAAAAATTTAAAACAATAATTTTGCCTTCTCAATTTCATTATAAAATGCTTTTCAAAGCTCTAACTGTTAACAAGAATTTAGGAGCCTCTGGAGGGGAGAAAGTAGTACTATTTACATTACCAAATATATATATACTCTGGTTTCTCTTTAGATCGCATAAATCTTTCGCCTTTTACATTACCAAATATACCACATTTTAAGAGATTGTCTACTGGAATTAGAATTGGTAAAATCTGAGCCAGATGTGGTGACACATGCCTGTAATCCCTATACTTGTGAGGCTGAGGTAAAAAGATCTAAAGTTCAGGACCATCCTGTGGTATACAGCAAGACCCTATCTCAAAAAGCAAGCAACCAAACCTGATAAAAATCCAATACTGAAAGACACTAGATGATTTCTCTACAGAAAACAATATAGCACTACCAAATATACTAGCTATTTAAAAGCAATGAAGAGGCTGCAATGTACAGTATCACCAAATGTGACTTCAGTTTCTAAGTCTCACAGATCCACAGAAGACTGAGCATGTATTACTTGCTGTTTCCACTCAAAATGACACTGTAAATGACAACCCTAGACCAGTGAGTCTATTCGGTTGTACTCTTATTTTTGAAGGTTCCTAAGGAATATTCATAAGAATTTTTTCATTTAATTGTTTATAATTCCACTTCTACTTTGTCTTACTTAGTGTGAATAATTAATTTATGAAAGTGACAGTTTAATAGAAAGCAAAATTCAAGTAGCTGGACTGCAATGAAAAAATTATTTTCCAATGGCTAAAAAACTAAAAATAAACAAGTGAAAAATAATTATAAGGGGCTGGGGATATAGCTCAGTGGAATAAGCACTTGCCAGGCAGGTCTTGAGTTCGATCCCTGGTACCCCCCCCCAAAATTATAAAAAGTTACTAAAGCATCAAATACTTTAATATTCATCTAAATTTTTAAAGTTACAAATCACATGATGGCTCAGTATTTTTATCCTAACCTCAATTTCCATGGAATATTAAATCTAGACGTCTGGTATCTGCAAATAATCCCTTCCCCATCTCGGTGAACACTAAGTAACAGAAAACAACCACTCATTTAGCACGTCTCCATCCTCCAAGTGCTGTGTACTTTTGTAGACTGAGCCATACAAAGCACATAAGGGAAAGTCATTTTATAGCAAATAAAAAGAATTCGACTAACTTGTTGGCTTTCTTTGAAGTGCTGATGTTAGGACAAGAACTGCGTTTGTGATCCAGTTCTCCACAAATAAAGCAGCCATCTTTAGGGCCCTCACATGAATGATGTGCGACAGCACAGTGATTGCAAAAGCTACAGTGGATCCAGGCTATAAAATAAAAATCCAGGTTTAGTGTTCATTTAATACCATTTTTCCTTTTACTAACTTTTTTTTTGTCTTTTTGAGGCAGATCTTGCTATGCAGTTCAGACTGGCCTGGAGCTCACTTTGTAGCTCAGGCTAGTCTTGAACTCACAATAATCCTTCTGCCTCAGCTTCCTAAGTGCTGGGATTACAGGCCTGTGCCACCATGCCTGGCTACTAACTTTTAAAGATAGAATGCATAAATTGTGTTTACTTCAAACACTGTGGTTGCCGGGTATGGCGGTGCACACACCTGTAATCCCAACACTTAAAGTTTAAGGCAGGAGGATCACTGAGAGTTTGAGGCCGGCCAAGGCTACTTAGTGAGTTCAAGGCCAGCCTGGACTGCATAGGAGACCCTGTCTCAGAAAAACAAAAACCATAAAAACTCAAAAACCAAAAGCACTGTGGCTGGCTTGCATAGCTAGTTTTAATTTTGCTAGAGACTAAAATAAAGAATTTGGAATCCCATGTAAACCAACTAACTTTGTTCAGTTACAAAGCAACAAATTCTGCCCTTCCTTCCCCTAGAAATCACGAGATGACAGCCACTGTCACAACGGAGGCTGGCAAGGTGGCACAGTATCCTGTTAAAACAGTCAAGGCAGAAGTTACACTGACACAAGTCAGCAGGCATTCTCCTTATCAAAAACAGAATGTCCACACAGGTATGAAAATTAGAAAGCAGACAAATTAATGCAGGACTATCCATTGATTATTTTTCCTTTATAAGTGCAAATAAGTAAAAACCCTATTTAGATGAAGGAAAAACATCAAACATGTTTTCACAGGATCTTAAACAACTCTCGATACTTACAAGGCTTTACACACTTTTTGCAGAGAAAGCAGTGCTTCCACTTCCTGCCATCCTACAAAAATAATTTTAAATTATGTTTAATTTGTTATTAAAAATCAAGTTCCACAATTAAAAATTAAAATGTCTTATTAAAATGGGTGTGAATTATTCATTCTTATTTCTCGCTTTCCTGGCTTGACAATTAAATACTTTGATTTTAATTTATGCCTTTCTCCACTCAACTCAAATGCCTCCTTGATGGGCCTCAATTGCTGTAACTGTGAAATGAGGAGATTTATCTAAATGATCGCGAAAAGCCACTCCAGTTCAAGCAAGCCAACACACACAAAAGACTCAAATGAAAATTTCAAGGGAGTTAATGATTCAGAATTTTATGTCTGTACTGCACAATCCTTCATGAAATTCAGGTTTGAGAGCTTTCCGTAATTTAGAAAGACGGATTATAGTTACTACTTGAGTCATTTTAAAACTCAAATAAAACATCTAGAAGAGCACAAAGAACATAGGTCTGGACTGAGCATTACAAAGATGCACTGAGGAAGTCACCAGGTAAAAAGCAGACACCACGAGCCCTAGAAGTTCCCCTCATTGCATCCTTCCCACAGCCTGAGACCTATCCCGGTTTCTGTGTCAGCCTCCCCTTGCTCGTTCATTTTCCCACCTATGCATATACCTCCACATAATAAAGTTCTGTCTTCCTCAGTTGTATGTATTACACTTCTGGGCATACTACCGATTATTCCAAAGCTAAATAAAAGCATGTAATCAGAAGTGTTACCAGAGTTAAAAATAAGTACAGTCAAATTATATAATCATGAAAAATGTACTTTCTAATATTTACATAAATGTGGCCTTTTCTTTGGAGAATAAATTATGTGTAAAAGCCAAACTAAACTCCATGTGTGCTCTCTTACTGGATTTTGTAAAGTAAATAAAACAGTTTAAGGGCCATCCTGCCTTCCTGAAAACTGAACAGGAGGTTTATTTGGAATTGCTCAAACTCGGAAGCAACAAGATATTCTCCAGTAGGGCAATGGCTGAACAAACGAATGAATGAATATTGTAATAACAAGGAGCTATGAAGTCATTAAAAAACAAACAAACAAACAAACAAAAAGCCAACAAACCTAGAGGAACTTCAAATGCCTAAGTCAAAGAAGCTAACCTGAAATGGACTCATATGTACTGGGTATTCCAATCACATGACATTCTGGAAAAAGCAAAACCATGGACAATTAAAGGCTACGTGTTTGCTAGAGGGTAGAGAGGCAGGAGAGGAAAAGGCAGAGCAGATTTTTAGGACACTAAAAATGGTACAGTTGTTGTACAGTCACCCTGCTCACAAAATGTGCAACACCAAGAGTGAGCCTGAATATAAGCCGGGGATGCTGTGGGTCAGGGACATGTCCACGGAGGGCATCAACCCGAACGACGGCAGGGCCCAGCATGTGTTCACACAGGGGAAACCAGGCAAGGGAAGGTGGGAAATCTCTGTACCTTCCCCTCAACTCCGCTGTGAACCCAAAATGGGTTTTTTAAATTAATTTTTTGGGCTGGGGACATAGTTCAGTGGCGTAAGTGCCTGACTGGCAAGCGCAAGGTCCTGAGTTCAATACCCGGTACCAAAAAAAAAAAAAATCAGATAATTTCTTGACAGAAGATCTCACTATATAATTCAGGCTGGCCTTCAACTCACTAGGTAGTCCAGGGTGGCCTTGAATTGGTGCAATCCTCCTGCCTCAGCTTCCTGAGTACTAGGATTGTAGGCACGTGCCACCACACCTAACACTGTTTTTATTTTTATGTATTCATTTATTTTTGGTACTGGGAATAGAATTCAGGACCTCACACTTGCCAGGCAGGCACTGTGCTGCTAAGCTGTATCTCCAGCCCCTAAAACTGTTCTTAAAAATAAAATTTATTAAGAAAAAATAACAGCTAAATAAATAAATAGATTTGTCCCATAAAAGTCTTTCACCTGTGAAAAAGCAGGGAATAACTGTATCTATCTCACAGGCTACCATGAGCAGTGAGTTAACCCACGTACAACTCTCAGGAAAGGGCCTGACACACAAAAAGTGCGCGGCACATGTTACTAATCTTTACCTCCCTAGAAAGCTGATGGTATCTAACAGTTCAATGCCTTATTTAAAACACCATAATTTTGCCCTCAATAGGAATATAAATTTAGCACTCATTTAGTGCCTTATTTGAAACACTCCTAATTTTAGCAGTCACAGAGCACCACATGAAAATGAATTCAAGGAACTGTTGATGATGATGAAGGGAGAACTTTAACAAGCCTGCTGTACTCTATAATTAGAAATAAAGTACCATTATATTAAAGTATAATTAATGATAGTTATAAATATTAACACAAACTGTAATAGTAAGAAAGCTTTTAAAAAGACTAAGACAAGCAAACTAAAATATAACTACTATATTTAAGTAAAAATGCACTACACAAGAAAGCTCTACCTTGGATGTGCAAGAATTACAGTGCTCACAGTGTTGATTTTCAAGAGAAACGTATCGTTGACACAGAGGGCAAAATCTACAGAGGAAAGACAGCAAAATCAGCAGCACGTACAGTATTTACTGAGTCGAACAGCGCAGATAGGCTTACAAGACGGTTATTCCAAAAGCTAGACGTAAGCAGAATTTAATTCCGTATAAGATTATGAACCAAATTTAAAAACAACAGAGGAACTAAATGACTCAATATTGAAAACACTTTATATTTAGGTAATGCAATCATATATTGCGTGACTTAAGTCCTACTGCACTCTTACCTGTATCCTTCCTCAGTAGGAAGGGTTATTTTGTTGGGTGGAATGTTGGTGAATATACGCACTGGAGATTGTTTTCGACCCGTTTTTCCATGTTTATAAAGTGTGTGGTTATCATAATCTACCTACAAAGTTAAAAAAAGGAAAAAGAAAATTTACTCAAGCCAGTCATTGAATGTCTTTAACCAATAAATACATGTGATGGTTAATGTTGAGAAGCTTGAGAGCTGCCTAGGACATTCGTAAAGCACACTTCTCAATGTGTCTGGTCGTGACCTGGGGGGTGACCTCAGGGACTACATCTGGTCCTGGCCCCTTCACCTCCGGCTCCTTCCAGCTCACCCTGCTTCCCAGCCGCCTGCAGCAGCAGCATTCCTCTGCCACGCCCTTCCATGGCATTTCTGTCTTAAGAGCGCTGGACCATGGACTGGAACTTCTAGAACTGTGAGCCAAAGTAGACCTGTTCTCTCCTTTTACTTTGTTTGCTTTGTGTGTGTGTGTGTGTGTGGTGCTGGGGATTGAACTGAGGGCCTTGTGCATGTAAGGCAAGCACTCTACCATTGAGCTACATCTGCAGCCCTCTCCTCGCCTCCCCTCCCCTCCCCTCCCCTCTCCTCTCCTTTCCTTTCCTCTCCTCTAGGTTGTCCATGTCTGGGATTCTGTCCTAGCAATGAAAAGTGACTAATACAATAAAGAAGCTGATGCCAAGATACAGGTTAAATCAAAAGATTTAATAATAAGTTCTTAAAAGCAAGAGCTTTCTTATTAATTAACAGCCTCAGAGAGGCCTCCATGGCAGTGAAATTTCATTATAAGAAAGATATAAGTTGTTATGATAAATATGGGTTATCTGCTATTAAGAGAATGACTCTAACCTTTCACCCACTACAACAGACTTTATAAGATACTTTATGACATAGTTCAGAAGTTAGATTTTAGACCAGGCACATGGTGTATGCTTGCAATCCTAGCTACTCAGGGAGCTGAGACAGGAAGATCACCAGTTTGACGCAAGCCTGAGCAACTTAATGAGGTATCTCAAAATATAAAATAAAAAAGGGGTAGGAACGTAGCTTATACTGTGATAAAAACAGCATGGTACTGGCAAAAAGAAACAGACCTGAGGATCAATGGAACAGATTAGAAGATGCACAAACAGCTCCAAACACACTCAGCCACCTGATCTTTGACAAAGAAGTGAAACATTTTCACTGGAAGACAGATAGCTTCTTCATTAAATGGTGCTGGAAAAACTGACTTTCCATATGCCAAAGACTAAGTTTAGACCCATATCTATCCTCATGCACTAAACTAAAGTCAAAATGGATTAAAGATCTAAACATTTAAATGGAAACATTCAATCTGCTGCAAGAGAAAATAGGTAGAACTCTTGAAGACGCTGGTGAAGGCAAAGACTTCATGAACAAAACCCCAATCACACAGAAACTATCACAAAGAATCAACAACTAGGATCTCATCTTATTAAAATGCTATGGCACAGCAAAAGAAACCACCAAGAGTAAAGACACAACCCACAGAGTGAGGAATAACTTTAGCCAGCTGTTTCCCAGACAAACAACTACTATCTAGAATATATAAAAAAATTGAAAAAAAATATGACCCCTCCAAATTTAAAGACCCAATCCAAAAATGGGTACCTGAAATGAATACACACTTCTAGATGAAGAAATACAAATGGCAAATAAATATATGGAAAAATGTTCAACATCACCGGTCCTTTGAGACATGCAAATTAAAAGGACACTGAGATTCTCTCTCACCCAAGAAAGAATGGCCATTATCAAGAAATCAACCAATAACAAATACTAGAGGGGCTGTGGGGAAAAAGGAATCCTTCTCCACTGCTGGTGCCAGTGTAGATTAGTGCAAGCACTGTGGATAGTAGTCTGGAGACTGATCAAAAAACTAGGATTAGAGGTCCCATTTGACCCAGCCATTTCTCTTCTTAGTATCTTCCTAAAAAAATTAAAAGGACCATACCACAGCAATATATGCACACCCCTGCTTATAGCAGCACAGTTTGTAATAGCTAAACTTTGGAAACAACCCCAGTGGCACATCAACTGGAATGGATAAAAAAAAATTTTTTAAAAATATACAGTGGAGTACTACTCAGCCATAAAGAATGAACTTGAGTCATTTATAGCTAAATAGATGGACCTTGAGACCATACTCTTAAGTGAAGTAAATCGGACATGCATGTGTAAATATCACATTACCTCTCTGGTGTGAGAAACTGAAACTGTGCATAAGAACCAAAATGTATAACAGGAATTGTGACCAGGAAGAAACTGTTCAAAAAGAAAGGGGAACTACGGAAGGGGAAAAGGGAGGGGGAAAGGAAGGACAGGAAAAGGAAAAAATAAGAAAGACAGAATGGAAACAAAACTTTGTAAATAAGGAAGGGAAGAGATGTTGAGGGGAGAGGAATGGGAAAAAAAGAGGTACAAAGATATATCATGTACAGGTACAAATTCCCTAGGATGAATGCCATCAATATATATATTTAAATTGTACCAAGAATTTTAATTTTTAAAAAAGAAAGGAATGTAGCTCAGCGGGAGAGTGCCCTCAGGTTGCATCCCCAGTACCACCACCACACCCACATACACAAAAAAGAATTTAGGTGTTATCAGCATTAAAAAGTCAGGTGTGGTACACACCTATAATCCTAGCACTTAGGAAGCTGAGGCAGGAGGACTGCCATGAGTTCAAGGCCAGCCTAAACTGCATAGTAAGACCCTGTCTCAAAAAAACTAGTATTTTTTTTTAAATAAAAGCACAAAAACATATTAACACACAGACACAAATTAGCATAAAGAATAGTACAGTCAAAACTGATCTACAGACAAGGTGACATGGACTGAGCAGTGGTTGTTGCTTTACCTATTGATATCTTCGAAGTGTATATATATGAACTCAGATACAGACATGCAAAATTGGTCAGACAATTAATCCTCTCAACAACAGAAAAACACACACAAAAAAAACCAAAGACAAAAAAAAAAAAGAAAAAAAAACCCCACCAATAGTTGCTGCTTTGCATATTGATATCTTCGAAATGTGTGTTCAGGATAACACATACAGACATACAAGGTTGATCAAATAACCCATCATCAACTATTCCTTAGCATTAAGTGATATAATACAATAGTAGAACCATGTTAGCCCTCCTGTATATATGTATATTCATATATACATACATACATTTTTGTCTCTTTCTTTTCTCCTTTCCCTTGTCCCATCTGTTCTTTGTTTCTGAACAGATTTCCTTCATGTCTAGTATTAAAAAAACTAGTATTAAAAATCTGCTCCCAAGACATTCCTGTGTGTGTGTAAAGTGTGCTGGTTGCTAGCCTTCAGCTCACTGCACCTAAGCACAGCCTCAGACTGGTTGTCTACTATCTTTTCTCTCTCATTCAGGCAGAGCACAGGTTTGAGGCCAGACTGTGGCCCTGCCACTTGTTAGGCAAGTTTACATGTGCCACACCTGGCGGAAGAGGTTGCCAACTCCCACCTTAGCTGCTGGAAGGGCTAAATGAGATGCATGTTAGCTGCTGAGTCCAGGGCCTGGGATATACATGCTGGGAAAATGGAGATGCAGAGAGCATACCCACCGCAGCTGCTCTTCCATGACTATTGAAACACTCACCTCTCTCCTCAAGATCCCTGCTTCGCCTTTCAAGAGAGAGTCTTGAAAGTACGCTGAAGCTAACAGCATAGTCTCTATTAGTGTCTTTTTTTTGGTTTGTTTGAGACAGGGTCTCGCTATACAGTTCAGGCTGGCCTTGAGCTCACTTTGTAGCCCAGGCTGGTCTCGAACTTGCAACAATCCTCCTGCCTCAGCCTCCTGAGTGCTGGGATTACAGGCGTGTGCCACCACACCCGGGCTTCTTGACTCTCCTTGACACCTTAGCGTCTTGACTCTCTTTCTCCCCCATTGTCCACACACACACTCGCTTTGGCTTTGGCTCTGCTGGGAGCCCACCTGGTCACTAACTGCCCTTAGATTAGTGATTCCCCAGATGTGCTGACACCAGCCTCACCTGGGCTCTGTGAGAAATGCAAAGTCTCTGCCACCAGCAGGGGGCCTAATCAACCAGAGGCCCTGGGAGTGGCCCAGCAGTGCATGCTAACAAGGCCTCCTGCCACACTCAAGCTTGAGAACCACTACTGTATATCACCCACAAGAATACCAGGAGCTTTGTGTGGGCTCAACACAGGTAGATCCCAACTTTCCGATAAGGTGTGATGACATGGTTCGATTTTGAGCAAGAATACGCCGAGGAGCTTATGACACAGATGCAAGCTGTCTAATAAGCGAATCACAAAAATGTAAGCACCTGGTGACTGAGAGAGGCCTTTGATGGCAGACCCTTGGTCTCTCCAAGGCCCCGCCGGGTTTAATGCAAGTGCACACCAGATTTACAGGGGGCTGCAAGAAGGGCTGGTTCCTAAGCTTGTGCTGTGAATAAGGGCTGGGATACAGTGCACAGAGCCCCAGGAGTTTCTAGCTAGCTGTACAGTGAGTGCACAGTCCGGCTCCAGTGTAGAAGCTACGTGCAGGCTCCCGGGCAGCCTCTGTGCAAGTGCACTGTCCCAGCCAGGAGGGCTCCTACCCAACAGACTACATCCGCACCCTGTGCTCGGTCATAATTTAAGAGAGACACTGATGAAACCAGCTCACCTCTCCTGGAAATAACGGGAATGCATGGGACTTCCAGTTGAACAAATTGGGGATGTTTACTCAGAAAAGACTGGGAGGAACTGTCAGCTATTTTATAATTGAAGGGGTGTCAAATGGAATAGAACTTAGACTTACCCTTTATTGCTTCAAAGAACAGAACTAGGACCAATGTATGAAGTTAATAGGGAGCATATTTTATCTCAATATGAGAAAATTTTCTAACGATTAGAGCTATTAAATAAATTGAGTTGCCTTGTAAGGCTGTAGGACTCTGCTCACTGAAAGCATTCAAGTAAAGCTCGATGACGGCCTGTCATGAATTTATCAGAGAGGATTATTATACTGGGAAGTCAGCCCAGGTTACTTCTGCTCCTGTCCAACTTTCAAAATTCTATGAATATATGTTACCTATTACAGACTAATAGACAAAAATAGATTTTACTTCAAAATCCCCTTAAAATAGTGCCTGAAGTAGTTTTCTTTTAAAATGATTTAAATTTCTAATTTTTTACTAATGCACTCCTTTGTGTACTCAAAAAAACATGGACCCTTATTAAGTTCAATGAAGATACTGAACATAAACTTATGAGTACCATAAGGTAAACAATTCTTCCCATGAGATTCTCACAAAGATTTTCATATATTCAGAAATAATATTGTGGAATGATTTCTAGTACATGGAATATTCTATGCAATATAATAGATAGCAGATGGAAGAGGGGAGGAGAACAATTTCTTTATGGTTACCCAAGGAGTCAAAGAATGTTGTATGTCAGGAAGGTGGCTGATTGCTTGATTTTGCATAACCTAATTGAGATTATTATTATTTTTAAATGTGGGTTTGTTGTGCTAATTAAGTATAAACATATGGTATGTAAAATGCATGCTGCTCGAGTAAATTAATGTACCTCTAACATACATCCATATTTCATAGCTTCATCCACACAAATAAACCTCCTGTGGAAGTGCTGTAAAGCAAACACAATTTTGCAAATTGCATATCGCTGGTGGTAGAGCTGATACACCATTTCCCCATCATTATCCCTGACATTTCACTCACAATGATGATGAGAGGCATTTTCAGTTAGAAAATTTCTCCCATGGAACTGATTAATGTGATGAAGTACTGTATAGAAATGAGCGAAAGCACAAAATCTCTGCAATTCCCAACTTTTAATTTGATCTATACACAAATGTCTTCTGTAGCATGAGACTGAAACTCGTTATCGGGAGAGCCAAGATGTCCAAGTCAGCAGACCTGTTTTGTCCCTACTATGCTCCAGGCGTTGGGCCAGGGCACAAAGGGCAAGCAGGATGAGCAGCGGCACCCACAGCTCCCTATGGACTGCGTTCTGCTGGATTTCAGTACACACAAAAGGCCCCAGTGCTCCACCAGCCAGCTTATCCCACATATCCTAGGTAACCTTTTATTTAAAATTCCCATCTATCTCTTATCTCCCTTTTCACTCAAAACCCTCTAAATGTGCACTACAGATTAAGTTTCAAGAATTCTGGTTGCCATCTTTTAATAAATAATAATTTCTCATAAATTCCTGCCAAATATTTTTTCTGATCATAGAACTAACCTTGAAAAAGTTTCCGATACAGGCTGATTTTTAAATACAATAGCTTGGACAAAAGCAAAGATGTCTACTTTTAACACCCTAGTCAAGAAGCCCATGTTAAGCAGAAGAGGGCAGCATGTTTATGGTAGGAGAGGTGAGAACACGGTGTTCAGATGTGGTGCCCGTGGGACACAGAGGCCAGCTCTCCCTGGCCCTGCGGCAGACGCCACTACTCAGTCACACTCCTCTGCCATTTGCCCCTGGTACTCTCAGCAGAGTCTCTGAGATCGATTCTGATTTCTCTGACTTAGTACTAAGAGAGACATTTGTCTGCCACCACTATCCCCTGTCTGGTTCAATCATTTTGCTTTATAGGTGAGGAAATAAATACTGGAAAGACCGAGTAACTCCCCCATGATTAAACAGCTGCTAAAGGGCAGTGGTAGGACTGGAACAGTTCCGACTCTAAATCAGAATTTCTTTTTATTACCAGACCTTTCCTTTCTAATTTGGCCTTAATGAAACTCCTGGTTTCCCAGGCCTCTGATAACTACTTTATTCTGTACTTACCAAGTGCTTTATCACTGAAGAGTCTACATAATTTATCTTTTATGAAGATTTGCAGCACTTCTGCCTACTTTTTACCTGAAAAGTATTTTCAAAAAAGAGATTTCATGACACTGTTTTGTTTTTTTACTGCAGTGTAGATGAACAGTTTGGTGTCAGAAAGAAAAGCCCAATCAAGGACTAGGAGAAAAGATCTGCAGAGAAAAGGACATTTTCAAATTTTTCATTTGAATGAAGGCTAACATCACAGAAAAATGCAGAAAATGAGGTTAAAGTAACAAAAGAAGGAAATGGAAGGAAGCAAAGCTCAGGAAGGAATAATAAGAACAGCAGGCCTATAGCTGGTAACCTTAGCAACTACTTTGAAGATAACAATATGCAATATAACGATTGTTGATTTCCTATCATCTTGTTTTGAAATTCTGTATTGTTTTTAATGTTTTAAAATTTTTATTCTTTTTCAAATAAAAAATATCAAATATAAAAAATAATACATTTTTGTTATCATTAAAAAATAACAAATAATAACAAAAAAATAATAACAGGTCTGCAGACATTTTCAAAAACTAAAGCAAGAAAAAACCTGTCAAGGGGAGGAACAGAAAATATGTGAAGTATTCAGGACATGCGATGGGATCAGTGAGTGGGCAGACTGTTCTCACCATTAAGTGCAAACATGAAAAGCAGGTCTGCCCTATTCTGCACGTTTTATTTCCGTTTCTCTTCTCCAAGGCTGGCTTTCGCCAGGAGGCTCACACTGCCTAACCAGAGCATTTTTTCACCAACACACTGAACTGTATAATTATTTCCGAGGAGCTAGGGCCTTGCAGCTATCCCTTGAAACTCTCCAAAAGCTCTTTGCTAGTTCCGCAGGCTGCCCAAGGAAGCGGCTGGGTCTGCCCCCTTTGCCCCCTCACCCACTCACATTCTCGCGCACAAGAACGATGCTTCCCTCACAGTCTTCTGAGGGACCCCAGGTTTCCCGACTTCAGTGTCTCAGATGTTGTACCAAGAAGGGCCTGGGGAAGTTTTGTCCCAGCTTTGGGACTCTGAATGACAGTGCCCTTTATTATATACCCACACAGGTTAAGCACTTGGTGAAGCCTTTTCATGCATCATCTTGTAAGACAGGTGTCATTATTACTCATGCTCATCTAGCAGGTAAGAGGAGCTTTGCAGAGGTTAAATGAGCAATGGAACAGGGTTAAAACCCAGATCCTTTCCACTCCAGAGTTCATGCTCTTTTCCATTTAATTATGTACTTGATACACACAGCGCCTACTATGTGCAACACATTGTACTAGTTACTGCCAAAGGCAGCTGGTGCTGCTGAAAGCTGGATGCCATCACTCAGTTAATGTCTTTAGAAGAGGTCAGCTATTGCTGCATCACAGACATCAGTTCTAGAAACATCCCTCAGACAGGGACCCAGAAAACTGGATGCCCTAAAAGGAGCATAAACAACTTTGAAAGGCTCTACATTGAAGATTATGCCTGCAGCAGAGCTCAAGTCAAAGTTAAAAAGGCTTATGCTGCACACTTTTAGATGAAGCCTGTTACTATGGCTCAAAAGCTATAAAAATGTCCATTCAATTTGAGAAGGTAATCTCAGTTTTGGAAATTTTTTTTGGGGGGGGAATCTATTTTAAGGAAGTTATGTAAACTATGAGAAAATTACACACAAAAGAGATGTTTATAGCAGTGTTATTCATAGTACCCAAAAGGCAGAAGCAAACCATAGTCCAAAAGAAGGGAATCGTAAACAGCCCCTTACTGGTAATAATCTCAAGCTATTAAAAGCATAAGGACTATATGAGTACCACCTTTAAAAAGGCTGGGTGTGGCAGCACACACCTGTAATCACTGCACTCAGTGGCTGAGGCAAGGGCACGTGAGTGTGAGGCCATCCTGGGCTACAAGGAGAGTTCCAGGCCAGCACGGACTATAGAGCAAGACCACAGCTCAATAAATAAATAAATAAATGTAACTTATAAAAAGAAAGAATTCAAAATTGTCTTCTATGATTATAAATATACAAAAAGTGCTCTTAAAACAGAATAGAAGTGAATACTGCAATTGAAAATTGTAATACTTGCTGCTTGAGCATTGCAGGTAGGGTCTTCCCTCATTTTTGGCAACGCTGTTTCTTTTAGAACTTTGAGATAATTTTGATCATGGCGTATCCCTTTATAAGACTAGAAAGATTAGGACCAGGCTGGGTGGGGTGGAGGATCCCAAATTCAAGCCCTGCCTGGGCAACTTATAAGATCCTGTCCCAAAATTTATAAAGAATTTTAAAAGGCTGGGAACGCAGCTCAGTGTGAAGGCCCTGGGTTCAATGCCCAGAACATTAAAAGCCGCAAATTAGAAGCAAAGGGTTAGTTTGGAACAAGTAGCGAAGACATTTTCAGTCCTAGGGCTGAAAGACCACAGTGTAGGGCAGCTAAGTGTACAGGAAATTCAAATGGAAAAATGCCACTACACAAAGAGGAAGCAGTCCCACCTAGTCAGTGACGAGCAAACTAGAGCCCACGTAACCTGAGGGACTGGTGGCGCTGGCGTGGACCGTGGCCTCTTCTCACTGAGGGCGCAGAAACTCGCACAGGCTGTGCCACAGGAAGAGGATGACTCACTCCAGGACCCCGCTGGGTCAGCACTCACGCAGGGCACGTTAGCGCCTCCCCTCTCACTCCACAAGCCAGGACACACCTCCTCAAGCGCGCAGTGAGGTACACATGGCATTCTGCCTACCAGCGATAGCAGGGTGCTGCCCCTGGGGCTACAGAATCTGCTGCTGAAAGATGAGATCAGGTGTGTAAAACTCTGCTGTGCTTCAGAGACACTTGGGAAGCTTAGGAAAATTTTTTTCTTCAGGCTTTATCCTCTGATTTTGATTTAGTAGGTTTCTTCGGAAGGTGCTCAAAAATCTACCTTTTTAAGGTGCCCCTTAAGGGATTACAGATATTTAGTGGCCACAGGACCAAGCTACATGTGGTATAACTTTATCATCTAATATAGCTTAAAGGATTTTAATTCACTAAAATCAGTGTAGAGTATTACCCAAATATTTAGTGAAGCAGAATCGCTATTTGCCAAATACACCAGAAAACAGAATAATTACTATACCTGGTAATCCAGCATGCAGAAACTTGGAAAAAACTGACAAATTCTGGCCTCAAAAAAATACGGGAAAATCCAGAAAATGGGCATTTCTTGTTGACTGTCATCTAATGGATCATAAGAAAAACCAAAAAAGGAAGTAAGAAATAGATATTTAAGAAAAAATAAAAGATAGTTTTAACTGAAAAACTTCTGGTATGGGTAGAAATTTTAGTCATGCGATACATTTATCTCACAACTTGACCTTTCCAAAGCCCAATGGAAATTCTGTTTTGTTTTGTTTTGTTTCGTTGAGACAGGGTCTAAGTTATTCTAGCTGGGCTTGAACTCCTAGGTGGTCCTCCTGCCTCAGCCTCCCAAGTGCAGGGATTACAGGCATGTGCCACTACACCCAATGGAAATGTTCTTTTAAACCTAAAATAAAATATTGCATTTACCTACTCTATTTAGTGGTTTTAAGGATAGCAAACAAGTGAAAGACTTACGGAGATGGGTCATGTTTTAATTCAGATTTCATTTGAATTCTGTTCAAGAGCACACTACTTATGCAGCAGAATTAATGGAAAAGCTTGATCACACGACTCCTGACACTCTCATAATTTATCAACTCACAAGCTAGAAGCTCTATCTAAAAATTGAGGATACTGACTAATTAGATAATTACATAACACTCTAAAATCTGAAGCCACTTTAAACTGAGTAATTACCAGCAGCCATTAGGCCACTCCAGGGCTGGTGACCTGTAAGTCACTGCTAACCACTACTAGTGTGGTGGATGTCCAAACCTCTACACAGATCTTGGCAGAGTGTGGAGCGCTGGACCTGAGGTCTAGTGTCCTCAGAGTTCTGGACAAGATGGGATGCAGGGCTCACAGGGCAGACAAATGTGTGTACTTGGTTCCCTCATCTATTCTGAGCACCTAAACAGTACCCAGCACATGCAGAAAACATTCATAGAACAAATGGTAAGTTTGTCACTGTTGTTTATAATATCCTATTGTCAAAAACATCCAGGCTTTTATAAAACATATGATCAGGATAATACAAGATGTACAACCTTAATGAAGTTTGCCCCTCATCAAATAAGCCTTTTTTTCCTGAGACATGTACATTCTACCAGTGTCCTGATTCACTAACTTTGGCTAAAGTAACAGGAAGCAGATACACAGATACATGTTTATTTTGTCCTTAAATAAAAAGTTACACACCTTGGCTTTGACCTTCTTTCCACATACCAATTAACTTCTTAAATGTAACAGCCAGAGGTTCGACCAAGCCACCAAAAGGAGGGTCTGTCACCATAATGACGCCTTCACCTTTATCTTCCTGTAAAAATGCTCTGCACACTTCAAGGGCAGGCTGGAACAGACACAAAAGTTTCTAAATTAGCACTGGAGAGTCTCCTCTGCCTGCCTGGAGAATGCACTGATTCTCAGCACTGGGAACTTCTGACATCATCCTGCTTCCAGCGCCCCTCAGCAACACGCCAGGCTCTTAGACAGCTCTCCCTCACCCCCTATCCCAGTCAGATTTTATCTTTCAGTTCCTAGATAAGCAGGTTTTTAAATTGCAAATTCAAACACCATCACTATCAGACAACAACACATCTTAAATGGTTAAATTAAAAAACTAAATTTAGTAACCTAAAAGAGAGAAACTCATTACCCATGAAAACTATCTAAAACATTCAATTCAGCTCAACAAACAGGAGCAGGGACAGTGCTAAGCTCTGGGGACACAAAGAAGAATAAGACACAATTTTTTTCCTATCTGGCTTGTCTACCACCATGAGTTCAGTTTAATAACAGCCATAAATTACCAGTTAAACATGCACATGTTTTGGAGTATCAGGTAAGTGACAGATGCATATGAACACACATAGTAAGTAAATAAATGACAACTCAAACCTTATACCATTCACAAAATTGTGCTAGTAACACGTTTTACAATAGGCTGAAATAAGTGTTGTTAGCGAACACTGCAAAGTTAATATCAACTGGGACATTTTCCATCTTCGCTTTGGGGGAAGGTAACAGGAGATACACTACCATCCTATCTCCAGTCTACCAACTTAGAAGTTGTTTTCAAGTATCATCTACAAAAGTAAATAAACACACTATCTAAAAGGTGCAGCTGGGCATGGTGGTACATGCCTGTAATCCCAGGATTCGAGAGGCTGAGGCATGAGGATGCCGTGAATTTAAAGTCAGCCTGCACTACATAGCAAGACCCTGTCAAACAAAAAAAACAAAAACAAAAACACACAAGACTTTAAATTTTAATAAACCTGTATGTATTTTATAATAAAATATGTATTATTTTAGTCTCCACTAAATCACTTTAGAAGACCAAACTGATGGAGGGAAAACTATGACCTTGTGGTCCCTTTTCCCTCTGACAGAGCTCTTAGCTCCCTGCTGGCCCACACTATGGCAGAGAACACTGCCAGAGGGGGACCAGCTTTCAGGGGCTGCCTCTTACTTCTGTTCCTGCCCACCTGCAGGACTCAAGACACAGGGAAGGTTTTAGAAACCCTTCAAATTCCTTAGTGTTTAAATGCAAGGAAAAGAAAATTAACAAGTGAACAGTGCTTAAAGTCCTAAATTAATTTAGAACACATTAAGGGTGTTTTCAGTCAAGAAGTAATGAATGGTGTGACAGCTGTTGTGAACTGTCAAGCCTCCTGGAGGTGGCCGCCATGGGCATTGGTGGCTTTCTCAGGCCACCCACACGGGCAGCAATGTAGTTATCACTGCGAGTGCCTTGCATGCTCCTTACCACTAAGCACAGGACACTTGCCATTACTTAGACTGTCTGAGCGGTGAGGAGAAAGGCCTGTGTGGGCAACTCCTGCTTTTTAATCCAATCCCCCGAAGCTTGGTGAGGTCCCCGCGGAGCCTCACAGGTGCCAGGCAGACAGGAGATGGTCAGAGATTGATCAGAAGATGGTAAACCTCCACTGGAAAACTTAACTTGGAGCAGGCAGAAAAGGGGCAGATGGGTAGTAAAACCATCACAATACCTTCTGCAGATCGATCCTTATGCTGCAGGGCTACTCAGAGGCTGCTGCTAAAGTACAGCAGAAGTAAAGCCTGGCTAGACCACTACTTTCTTTGGGCAAGGGCAAAGTAGGGCTCAGTCCTGTCAGCTGATACCAATCATTATTTTAGAAACTTATGTATCCATGAGTATGGATCAAGCTATCTTCTTCATAATTTCTAAACATTTGTGGCCAACATCTTGTCAGCTATGACTATCTGCTTAGTATGGATTTTACTTTGTAATAGAACTAACAAAGAGCTCTAAGAATAAACATAGCGGTGGCAAACCGATGGCATGCGTTACTTGTTTTTTTTTTCCAAGACAAAAGACATTAATGTATGAGTTGTTTTTTTTTTAAACTAAAACCTCAGCATTCAGGTTCAATTGCAGTTTTGGCACTGTGCAATAAATACATGGGTTGGGGTTGTAGTTTGTGTATTTGGACTCTAAAAGGTTCACCATCCCTGGCTTACGTGCCCATCAACAGAATAATGAATAAAGAAAATGTGGTATATATATACACAGAGGAATATTATTCAACCACAAAGAAGGACAAAATGTTGTCATCTGCAGGAGAATGGGTGGATCCAGAGGTCATTACGTTGAGCCAGATCCAGAAAGAGAAACAATACGGGTCCTCATTATTGTATGGAATCTAAAAAAGATGACACAGAAGGAGAAGGGAGACCATTGGCAGGCAGAGGGAGGGAAGGAAGGAAAGGAGAGTGTAAGGACAGTAGCGGGGAACAGAGGTGACCAAAATACTTTATATACACTAAAACTCAGTAAAATTAATAGCCACTAATAACAACAGGAAAAATAATTGAATTACAAAAAGTATAGTTAAAATGGTAGAAAAATAACAAAGGAGGTACTCGTGAATTTATTTTATAACAAGAGAAGAGAGATAATGGTCATGATCCTTACCTTTCCATCAAAGAAATGATGGTTAAACATGTTATAGTGGCAGAAGCTATCCTCCATATAAAACTGTGAATACCTGTAAAATAATTTATCACGAAGTTACTTGCCCACCACAGCCACAGAGAGCATATAAATGTACACTAAACTGTATTTCAAATTGTACAATCACACTTTAATGCAATTCACCATTCCATAGTTTTTTGAAATAAATACTCTGCAAAAATTTCAGGAACCTGTAGCAGGGAATAATGAGCTTAAATGATATTCCCAAGTTCAGTAATCAGAGGCAAAACTATGGGAGTACTCAGATATAAAATACACATGTTCTTACAGACCAAAAGGACATATGAGTGAGTTACTGACAGATTATTATGCAATTTGACCTTGCAGTGGGTTGGCAATTAAAATATGCCTCTTGTGGTTAATAATTTTAAGGAAAATCCTAAATCAACATTTCTGCTCAACAGCTGTTAATTATTTTCTTCTATGGTTAATTTTTAAAAAGTATTTGATGTAGTTTTTCTTGTTCAGTGCAGATTAGTTTGATAAAATATGCTTCTTAATATCAGAGAAAAATAAGTATGAGCATTTTATTTTTACTAAATTACTGAATGAGGGTTATTTACTTACTAAATGAACTATTTTATTCTTCTAACAGACTACTTTAAAATGCCATTAGCAATGAATGAGAGTACCAGAGTTGGATATTAACATTTTATAAATTTTTGCTAATTTATTAAGCAAAACTCATACCACTTTACAGTTTATATATGTACATATTTGATTATTTACAAGACAGACCTTTCTGCATTCCTTAGTTACGGCGCGTGCCTGGCTGCTTTCCCTATGTATCTAGCTGGGTCTTAATGTCTTTCTTGGTGACTTCTGAGTTTTCCTTTGTTATCTCCACAGAGTTGTGAACTTTGGCTATTGTATTATAAATAATTCACATATGAACCATGTCACTGTTCTTCGAATTCATAACCAGTAGAAAGGCTGAAAATCGGAGCTTCACCCGTCCTTACTGACGTGGTTTCTCGAACCCCAACCATGCGGGAGGCTCCTCTTTGCTTACACTGCCACTCTCATTGTTTCCTTCCAGTCTGTAACCGACCGACCAGCCTGGTGTTAGTTAAGCATAAGACTAGTTTTGTCATCAAGGCGCAGAAACATGGTCTGTCAGATACACATTTACTTTTTAGAATATTTCCACTGATGAATTATTAATTTTAATTTTATGTTAAACAATGAGTACTTACCAGGAAAAAAATTACAAAAATAAAGTATTGAATTTTTAATGGTTATTGTTTATAAAAAGAGCAAAATTTTTAGTATCAACTGTTTTTTGGTGTACTAAGTCTAAAAAAGAACAACATAAATTCTTATATGAACTACAATGAACATACCAATAGCACTTTACTAAAAATATAATCTTTACTTCAATTATCACACGTAAGACAGTCTGCACACATGGTCACAGCACATTCTATACACATACATTGCTTACACTGACGAGACATATGTTTTGCTTTCCTGGCCTTTTTATAGGACATACTTGACATCTCAGTGGTCCTGCTATTTTGTTAGGAGGTTCTTTTTATATTTTACAGTGTGTAGTTAACAGAAACATAAAGTATCAATAAAATAAAGTATTAAATTCTTAATCTGTATTGTTCATTTAGAATAGACATTAACATTTTCATATCAGCTGTGTACTTGCCTACAAGACCTGAAAGATAACATCAGAAATACATTCCTATATGAATTACAGTGAATATACCAATAGAACTCTACCACAGAAATAAGCTTTGCTTTAACTGTCACACACAGCAGTCCTCACAGGACAGCTGCATGTTCCATGTACATCTTGCTTACACTGACAGCACGTGTGCTTAGCTTTCTGTTCCTATGTGACAGTCTCTTCCTGTTTTGTCAGGAGCTTCCTACTATACTGTACAACATACATTTAGCAGGGAGGTAACATATCAGTAAAATAAAATATCAAAAATGCAATGAATGCTTAGAATAGACATCAATATTTTCACATCAGCTATTTACTTGCTTACAAAAACTAAAAGATAACATCAAAAATAAAAACCTATGTGAACTGTAATGTAAACACAAACAAAAGTGTACCACAGAAATAAGCTCTGCTTCAGCTGTCAAACTCAAGGCAGCCTTCACACTTGACAACTGTATGTTCCATACACAGGTATCACCTACACTGATAAGCATGTATGTTTTATTTTCCTGTCCCTTCTTGTAGGGCACAGTTAACATCTTGTTTCCCTGTTGTCACAGTAGGTCTTTGTGATGCTATGTGTGCCTGTTCACCTGTCAGCTCACCAGTGCGCTCCACAATTTTTTTGTGTAGATCCCTGGGCAGAAACATTTGGTTTTTCCTCTGCTGTAAATGATCTCTTATGAGTTCCAGTCTCAATCCTCTAGGAAAATTTGCACTTGTTATTTTCTTTGTAAACTATCTATTTATGCCACACGTTTAGGATCAAGTAAAACATAATCATTAGCCAATTCTTTATGTTTCAAGTGATATCATGGTTGTTGCATAATTCATCAAAAGTATTTACTCCTGCCAGGCATGGTGGCACATGATTATAATCCCAGCACTCAGGAAGCTGAGGCTGGAGGATTGGCGCAAGCTCAAGGCCAGCCTGGGCTACCTAGTGAGTTCAAGGCCAGCATGAATTACATAGTGAGACCCTGTCTCAAAAGTCCAAAAGAAAAAAGGCATCTACTTCACCCTTGGTTTTGTTGTAGAAAGTTTCCATCTCAGGCATCCATTTGTTGAGGTTTCCCTATCAATACTTCCATCGCGGTAAAATGCTGACATCAGCAGTACCAGTTTGCTTTTCTTTGTCATATATGAAGCCAATGTTATATCTTCCTGAAACCCAAAGACTGTACTATTAAATTTTCTGTTTTGAAATTGCAACATTTCATTTGAAATTTCTGCTTTGTTCATGCTTGTACTTCCTATGCTGGTCAACTTGTACATTGTTAGCACATGTAACATTAATTGGAAACTGGTAAACCAGCTGTTGACTATCATATCCAATTAGTTTGGGAGATGGGAACAACAAGTCTATTCACTACATGATTCGGTTTATTACTATATGAATAAAGACCTGATGGCTGAGTTCTAGGATAAATGTCTACATTGAAAGCATAATAAGTCTTTGCATCTACAAGGGCATAAATTTTTATGCCATATTTTGATCCATTTCCATAATGTCTACATTGAAAGCATAATAAGTCTTTGCATCTACAAGGGCATAAATTTTTATGCCATATTTTGATCCTTTTCCATAAGTCTTTTACATGCCTGCAATCACCATGAGAAATCCCCGCTAAGTACTACAGACATATGAATGCTTTCAGTTTTGCTAGAGGTGTCATGATAAATTTTTGAATATGGCTATTGGTGCATACTGTGTTTTACTTGCATTTCAACCTTTGCGTATTTCACAGCATCTTGTAGCACTGAATATGGCTATTGAGTTCCAGTCTCAATCCTCTAGGAAAATTTGCACTTGTTATTTTCTTTGTAAACTATCTATTTATGCCACACGTTTGGGATCAAGTAAAACACAATCATCAGCCAATGCTTTGTATTCCAAGTGATATCATGGTTGTTGCATAACTCACTCATCAAAAGTATTTACTATTGGCTATTGGTACATAATGAGTTTTACTTGCATTTCAACCTTTGTGTATTTCACAGCATCTTGTAGCAATTCACCTGCTACAATTTTAAATACTGAATGGCAGTGCCAGCATTCTGTCTAATATGTTTCACACCTGCCAAGACCTTCACTATATTTTCAGACCTAGTTCTAACATTGAATCATTCCATTTGGTTGTGTGGCCATTTTGCAACATTTCAAATAGTAAAATATGTACGCAGATTGCTGTTTTCTTCGCCATCTGAATCAAGAGCTGTCTTCACTGTGTCTGTATCAGTCAACTCTTGCCCCATCTCACTGTCACAGAAACCTTGGCTCACACGGCCGGTGTCAAAATCACTGTCGCTGTCATCATCATCATCATCATCACTACATACCTACCCTACTCCTCTGTTATGAGAGCAGGTATTTTACCACATTGGGTCATCTTCATCGTCCATGCATGAGTAACCTGATTATTCACTTTTGATCTCATCCAAAACTTACAAATCTGGTTTTTCATGTGCCATTGTACTGATTTGGTCTACTTCTACCAGAAAAATCAGAAGAAGACTTATTTTTAAAACAAATCCTGAGGTAGTGTGGGTCTACTGGACCTTCTGTGATGCTTGGGTAAACTTAAGTAAAACCAGTTACACAGAGCATAACGTGGGAAAAAATCTTGTTTTGCCACTTTTGTGCATGTGCACACATCTTGTCATTCATCATAACAAGCGGGTAAATACATAGATTGCTTCCTGTACCACTCAGAGAAAGGTACTGAGATGCACAGCTGGCTACAATTATGCTAAAGCACAAATTTATGGTAGAAAAGTTAGGGATGGGTCCACTGGACTCAGTCTTTTGCTTCTATTCATAAACGAAGAGCCTTGGCTCTCCTCATCCTTTTACACTGCACAAACTCTCTGGTCAAACTCTGGGCCCCTCACTTAGTCTTAATAAGCCACTTAACCTTTTCAAACCTCAGTTTCTTCATCTATAAAATGGGAAAAATAATTTTTCATAGGACTTCACAGAATAAATGTAATAATGCAGGTAAAGTGCTCTATACAAAGCCAGTGATAGAGCACATACTAAAATATTAGGTATCATTATCTTATTTTTTGTTTTTGAGACAGGGTCTCACTGTGCAGTTTAGCCTGGCCTTAAGCTCACTTTGTAGCCCAGGCTGGTCTCAAACTCACAACGATCCTCCTGCCTCAGCCTCTTGAGCGCTGGGATTACAGGCATGTGCCACCATGCCCAGCCTATTTTAACATATATCAGCCATAAGAATTTGTGTCAGTGCTACCTATATTAAAGAATCATTTACGTTTACCAAAACAATCTAAATCTATTTCTTCTTGTTCTATGGAGATGGAAGAACAGCTGTTTACCATTCTCACTACAATATTGTTTAATATCATTTAAGATACTGTTAGCACATGTGTTGATTTTTACAAAACATTACTTTGCACTGAAGAGATGAGCAAATGTCTCAGATAACTGAAAAATATTTAAACCATATATTGTAACCTAATGAACATTCCAAAATCTGTGGAACAATGTCAATTACCACTGGTAAACAAATGTCTTCCTATTTAACTAAATTTCAAATAACTAATTTTTAATAAGTACATCAGTACCAGCACAGTTGTGGGTCAGCTATCATCTGACGGTGTTTTCCTCTCTTGCATTGCTTTATGAGAAAGAGCAAAGGAAAATACAATCCCATTAGTTTAACTTTTTTTTTTTTGAGACAGAACCTAGCCATATAGCCCAGGCTGGCCTCAAACTTGTGGCAATCCTTCTGCCTCACCCTCCTCGGCTGGGATTACAGGCATGCGCTACCATGCCCATCCCATTTGTTTAAGCTCCAATATTTCACAGTTTCACAAAGACATAAGAGTCATTTTTGAAAATTAGAAAAGAAAATTTTATATGCATAAAATTCAGCATACTATACCTGTCCAAAACACTGGGAAGCAGTGTGCAGGGACAGAGAGAAAAAAGCTAAGATTTCAGTTCTAAGTTCCCATCAACTACCAACAAGGGAACATAATTACTTATGTTTTAAATTATGAAAAACACTCAACATTGCCCTCTTAAAACAAAATTGGCTACAAAGAATTATTCTCTCCATTGAATAAGGCAAAAGAAACCAATCAGAAAAGCATGCACTTGAAAACTGCTCAAAAGGACATTCATTTAATTTGGCCATTCATTCTCTTTAAATGAGAGTCAGTTACCAAGTGTGAAACTTGCTCTATCCACAGGAAATGTAATCAAGAGCTGAATAAAATTAGTTCATAAAATGAACCTAAGAAATTCATTTTTTGATATAACTTTATTTGGATAATAGTTTGCCAAATAGAGTTTCACATCTTTCATGCTAAAATTAGAGCCTATAGAAATCCATCTTAGCAAATGTTAACTTTGCATCGCATACCCCCCAAAGTGGGTATTTATAGCACATCTGTACAGAGCACTGAAGCTGAGGCAGTTCTGCCGCCTCGGAGAGTCCTTTAATAGGGCAATGAGAAATGAACAGCAATGTGCCAAAAGTAACCACTTGCTGCCACGCTATGTCACATAATAAGTTTTTCCCTGAGTCAACTGTGGTCTCTATGAGAAATCTGAACTAACCATACCAACCAGTGTACTGCACACACAGGCAACAGCCCACCCTTACTCTGCCTGCTGATGTGTGTCCATGAGCTGCTCTCTCGCAACACCTAGTGCTGAGCTTCCTCAGCCCCAACATGGTAAGATTCCACCACCAAAGAAACTAAGGTACGGTGTCCTCAAGAGAACAACGCCACTTTTGTCTGCAGCAAATGAAGAAGTTCATACTTATGAAAAGAAAGTCTTCATACACAGTATTCACCTACTATTCATAGGGGATAATTCCGCAATAATTCCAGAAATTAAAGAAGACCTAACAACAGATGGAAAAACAGCTCATCTTCAAGGACTGGACGACAACATTAAGATGGCAGAAGTTCCCAGGTTAATGTGAAAATTCAACGCAATTTCTAAAAGAATCTCAGCTGGCTTTTTTGGTAGAAATTGATAAGCCGATCCTAAAATTCATATGGAAATGCAAGAAACGTAGAGCAGCCAAAACGATCGTAAGATTCAACACTTCCCAATTTCAAATTGTTACTATAAAATAACAGTAGTCAAGACTACCATAAGGATAGACAGAGATCAATGAAACAGAATTGAGGGTCCAGAAATAAATCCTTACATTCATGGTTACTTTGCTTTTAGTAGGGTACCATGACAATCCAATGTGAAAAAATAGTCTCTTCAATAAACTAGAACAATAAGATGTCCACTTTTAAAAGAATTAAGTTGGATTATCTACATCTCAAAGCGCAGATGAAATTAACTCAAGCCTAGCATGGTAGAACGTGCCTATAATGCCAACAGGCTCAGGTTTGAGTCACAAGCATTTCAAGTTCCAAGTCCTGCATGGGCAACTTATCTCAAAATAGAAAATAAAAAGGGCTGCGGACATAGCTCAGTACAAAGGCCTTGGATTCAATCCCCATTACCAAAAAGAATAAGAAGTTGAAAATGGATCAAAGGCCTAAATATTAGAGCAAAAATTATAAAATTCTTAGGGAAAAACAGATGTAAAAATTTATAACCTTGGATTCGGCAATCATTCCTTACATATGACATCTAAAATACACACAATCAAAAGAAAAGAGAGAAACTGGGCTTCATTAAAAGTGAAAAGACAATACACAGAATAGGAGAAAAATATTTGCAAATCATATATATCTGATAAAGGTCTAGCATCCAGATTATATTAAGAATTCTCTCAATTCAACAATAAAAGGATAGCCATTTTAAAAGTGGGCAAAATGTTGAATAAACATGCCGCTAAAAAGGTAAAGAAATGGTCCAAAAGCACATGAAAAGATGCTCAAAATCATTAGCCATTAGGGAAATCCTAAATAAAACCACAATGACAATGACCTATCACTTCAAAAAGACAGATAAGTATTGCCAGTCACATGGAGAACATTAGAACCCTCCTCCATTCCTGGGAGAATATAATGTGGTGTGGCCCTCTTGGAAAACATGGTTTCGCAGTTCCTCAAGAGATAAGCACAGTCACCACATGCCACCCAAGTCCACTTCCAGTTATGCCTCTTCTAGGTGGAACTGGGTCCTCTCAAGATCTGTATGTTGAAGCCCTAACCACCAGCACTTCAGAATGTGACCGTTTGGAGAAGTAAAAAGCAGCTGTGTTAAACCCCACCTCAATGTGATTGATGTCTTTCATAAGACAAAACATGAACATATACAGGTACGGGGGAAGAGTGTGTGTGTGTGTGTGCGTGTGTGTGTGTGTGTGTGTGTGCGTGCGTGCGTGCGTGCGTGCGTGTGTGTGTGCGCGCGCGCGCGCGTGCATGCACACGCCCATAAAGGATCAAGGGTGGAGACAATGATACAGCAAGTGAAGCAGAGAGGGCCAAAGAGAAATCAAACCACTAACACCTTCTACGCCTCCAGCAGCCAGAACTGTGGAAGTGAAAACTGCTGTCTAAGCCATTGTTAATGGTTCTAATGTAATATAATGTCTTTGTATCTGGAAACTGGCTTAAAAAAGGTGTCTGGTTGCCAAGTTGACAAGGGGTGGAATGTTATGGTTGATACATTGTGTCAACTTGGGGAGTTTAGAGGTTTGGGTAAGGGATTCAGCAGGAAGCCAGGGTGCTAACTTTGTACACATCCCGAGCCTGTGGAAGAGGAGGGCATGGAGACTGTGTGAGAGCTACACATCCCCTGGGTGGGGGTAGGCTGTTTACAATGTAAGGGAGAAAAAGAGGCTGCTTCCCCGCCATTCCTCCCTTTTGCTGGTTGCTTTTGCTGTGTGCTGCCGCCATGAATGTTTGCCCTCTGCCATGTGCCACTCTGCCTCAGAACCAGCCAAGTATGGACTGAAATCTCCACAAACTGTAAGCTAAATAAACCTTTCCTTCCTTAACTTTGGGCATTGGGTATTTTGTCTCAGTAACAAGAAAAAAGTAACCAAGACAGCCATGCAACCTTAGAATTCATGATGGCAGTCCTAGGGAACTAACACAATACCCAAGCAACCTGCAAACATGTTTATTTTACACAAACATTATAAAATTTATCCACAAATGCTCACAGCAACACTTCATAGGGCCAAAATGTGTAAGTAACCAAATGTCCATTGCCTTAATGAATGCCCCTTTTGGTCACTTTTGCATGACTACAATGGCATATCTGAGGCAGCCAACTTCACACAGAGAAAAGGCTTAGTCAGGTCACAGTTGCGGAGGCTGAGTCCAAATGGAACAATGCAGTTCAATCCACCTCTGAACTCCCACAAGAGGGCACAGATGGCACAGGTAGCTGTGTATGCAGAGTCAGCATTATATCATGAACCAGAAGCAGATGCACAGAGATAAAGTCAAACTCAGGCTTTTGTAACAATCGCACTGTGGAAACCATCTCCCTAGGTCACATGCCCACTACGGACCACCCATTTCAGCCCCTCTCCTAAGCAATCCACTACTTCCCAGTAGCTTCACCCCACGGACATGGGCCTTTCGGAGACATCCAACATCCAAATCACAGCAATGCCTGAGACTATGGTGGAAAGAAAATGCAATGCATTATGCACCGCTATACAAGGAAATGAAGGCTGGGCGTAGTGGTACATGCCTGTCAGCTCAGCTAGTCAGAAGGTTGGGGCAGGAGGATCACAAGTTCAAGGACAGCCTAGGAAATTCAGCAAGACCCTGTCTCAGAAAATAAAAAGGACTGGGGATATAGCTTAGTAACAGAGTGCATTCCTAAAAGGCCATGGGTTTAATCCCCAGTACTGCAAACAAATTTAAAAATTACAGGAAGGACGTATATTACAACATGGAGGAACCCTGAGAACATCATGCAAAGTAAAATCAGCCACACACGAAGGCCACCTATTGCAGGATTCCACTGACAGGAAGATCCAGGATAGACAGATCCACATGACAGAAAGCTGATTAGAGGCTGCCAAAGGCTGAGTTAGGGGAAACAGAAGAAACTACTCACTGAGAGATTTCTCTGGATGGAGTAAAAATGTTCTGGAGTAGGACCCTGACAATAGTTCCCCAACCTTGTGAACATACTGAAAACCACTCCTTTGTACCTGTGAAATGTATCTCAGTGTAAAACAAAAATCTAGAAGGTTTTGGGTGGCAGAATTAAGGATCACCTTCCTTTAAAAGATAAGAAAATAAATCAAAGATCCACATGATTTGAACAAGCTCTTTGAAAGGACATATATGATTTAGTTTCTATCATATGAATCATTCTACAACTATCTTGAGAAAAGCTAATTTTTAATGAAATTGAAATCATTATATGTTTTAATATAAATTCTAACAACATACACTACTGAAAAAATCACACTGTAATACTTCATTAAAGTGGAATGCGAAGGGTAGAAATCTCAGCATTCCTGCCACCCACACATAGTGCACTGACGCCCCCAGCTGCAGACATCTGACTTCTCTCCACCCTTGCTGTGCCCCTCCTTCAGGTGCTCAGGGCTGCCAAGAGCACTGCACCTGCCAGGCCACAGTGACAGTTCTGAAGTGGGCATGCAACCCAGCCACGTAAGTCAGGGCACTCCCTGGAGTTCTGCCAGTGGAGCTCTCAGGACAACCACCTCGTCCCACCTGGCAGGTCAGCTGCCACAAGGTAAGCTCAATGCTCCACCTCCAAAGTCCCTGGCAGTGTGATGGAAACTGTCACAGAACAAAGCCAGTTCACAGGGAAGGACTGAACGAGAGAAAGACGGAGCCCCAACAGCCCCGTGCAGGCCAGGACCACCGCTGCAGTAAAGCTTGCTACGCCCTGGACCCCAGAAATGTGAAGCAGCACATTCTTTACGTGAGTGGATCTCTGGGACTGCAATGAGCTCCTTATCCTAAACACGTAACAACTCCAAAACATCTAATAACCTGGTCTGGGGGTTGTTTGGGGGGCTCGTTTGGATTACTTCGTTTTGTTTGTTCATATTTATTTGTTTGTTTACTTATTTATTTATGTCTTTTTGAGACAGGATCTCACTATGCAGTTCAGGCTGGCCTTGAGCTCACTTTGTAGCCCAGGCTGGTCTCAAACTCACAATCATCAGAGTGTTTTGTTTGTTTAGATAGGGTCTCACAGTGTAGTTTAAGCCAGCCTTGAGCTCACTATCTTGCCTATGCTGGCCCTGAACAGGCCTGTGCCACCACACCCAGCTGGAAATCAGTTATCAATGCATCAGAAAACCAAAGAAAGGAAAGAAGAGACTGAAGAATGAGAAGAGAAGTGGATCGGGCTGGGGATATAGCTCAGCGGCATAGGCACTTGCCTGGCAAGCCTGAGGTCATGAGTTCGATCCCTGGTACAAAAAAAAAAGAGAGAGAGAGAAGTGGACCATACAAGAACAACTTACGTACAAGTTTAAAAGCACAGTTACCCCGAAGATAACTTTCGGAGCCAGGCCGCCTGGGTTTGAGTCATGGCTTGGCCACTCACAAACTGTGACTGTGGTTCTTTCACTTCTTCGTATCTCGGTTTTCTCAGTGAGAAAATGAGAATGATAACAGTGTCTATCTTACAGAGCTATTACAAGGAATGAGCTAGAACAGCGCTTGATATATGACAAGCACTCAGAAACTATCAGCTACAGTTAATACTGATGTGATAGGAACCCAAAGTTAAACCTCTACCTCTAAAACAATACATTTGTATTAACCTTAGGAAAGGAATACAGGATTTTAAAAAGAAATCGATGTAGCCACACAATGGGTTATACAGCCAGCCATAAATGGAACGGAGTCTTGCAGGAATCTTGAAAACATGAAGCTAGCTGCAAGAAACCAGACCCATACGTCTGTTCAAGGCAACTCCACTGATACGAGCTGTTCAGAACAGGCAAATCCACGAAGAGGAAAGTGCCGTCAGAGGGCGAGTGCGGCTTTCTTTCCAGTGTGATGGAAACGTCCTGGAAACAGGCAGTGGCGACAGATGCACAACAGAGTAAATACATGCCTCACAGTCACTGACATACCCACCTTACAGCGAATGCGATGTGAGCTGTATTTCTATTAAAAACAGAAACTGAGATGTTTTTCTTTTTTTCCCTCAGTACTGGAGACAACCTAGGAAGTACTAAACCCGCCCCTATTTATTTATTTACTTTTGAGCAGGGTCTCAGTCACCCAGGCTGGCTTTCAATCTGTGGTCGTCTTACCTCAGCCTCCTAAACAGCAGAGAGTACATCTGTGACATCACACTCTTCCTTTTTTTTCTTTTTGAGACAGGGTCTCACTAAAACAGCTCAGGCTGGCCTTGAACTCACTATGTAGCCCAAGCTGGCCTTAAACTACTGGTGATCCTCCTGCCTCAGCCTCCTGAGCACTGGGATTATGGACACGTGCTACCATGCCTGACTCTGCGGCTTCTCTTTAATAAGACACCTCTGTTATCATCTTGCCAAGGATCACTCGTGTCAAGCAGAGGTCAATTCACTATGTGAGTGTTGTGAACAGGGGATAAGTGCCTCACAGGCCAGGGCTGTTAATAAGGAGTGAGAATGTGTAGGTAATCTGAGAAGTGTAGTTGGTTACATTAAGTAAGATATCGTTGACTTGGAAACAAAGACAAATTACAAAAGCTATGCTTTTTAACATGACATTTTATCTTTTAAAAATCTGTATGCCTTGTTTTTAGGGAGAGAAACACAATTTCACAGATTTTCTCCAACAAATACTGGACCCAATAGACTCTATTAGAGCTAACTATAAAGAACCACAAAGTCCTGATTGCTTTACTGCATTAAAAATGACATAAATGATACGAAGAACACAGGATTTTATAAAGTTACAGTGAACTCCTGGAATTCAAACAATTAAGAAACTAGGAAGAATATTTCAATGCCACAGAATTACATAGACAGTAGATGGAAGATGTGCCATGTGTTGTAAATCTGAGGTCTGTACCTCATGCCAGCGAAGTCTCACACTCTCTGCCCAGTTTATCTGCACAACCCTCTGCCGTGGCACCTCTTTCCCCTAGTCAGCCACTCCCTTCATTTTGGGCTGCAGCCAGTGAGAGAGTATATACATCGCCTGATAAAATATATTTTTAAAATGCCTTTTCACACTTTAAAGGTCTGATGATGACACAAAGTTCTAGAAATCTGACTAAGCCCGAGGCAGTTCAGTGTATCTTCGAAACTTCATTCAACAGAGATTAATTCATCTTGAAGTTGTAAGTCACAGACAACTAGATATACTGTACCAAGAAAAAAATCAAGGAAGAGAAATCAATTGTTTCCCTACTTGAAATACAAAAGATTACCTGTTGTTTATATGATTTAAAAGGTGCTTTATAACCAATTTTGTACTTTTAAATATTAATTAAAATGTATGACATTATAAGCAGTTAAGAAGAGAAAAACAAAAACAGGGAACAATGAAGAATAATTATACTTTGTAAACCTACCGAAAATCAATATCCAATAAAAGGCTTTTAAGGGCAGACTTCTTGTCACCAGATGCTGTCAACCCGATCAGCTCGTGCAACCTAAAGCAATTAGTAAAAGTCAAACTTAATAAGAAATTAAAAATGCCATAGACAATAAACAAACAAACAACAAAACCCATCCATGTTCTGTGACCACTGATATTTCAATGAAACCCTGAAGAGAATTCAGCAGGTGTAACCAAGATTTCAGTTTTGTAAATATTTTTAAAAGGACCAAACTTTTCTGAAATGGACAGGTCTAATGTCATACACAATTTATGTCTCAAATCAGAAAGCATCTCCTCTCATATACTAGAGAGAAGTCACTTTAATGTGATACAAGCTGCAAATCCCACGAGAGAAGGAGCAGCCTTCCCACTTCCTGTGAATTTTCAGTTTCACACTGTACATCACACACAGTAAAAAAAATACTCGACAAAGTTTTCCCACAGTTTAAACCACACTAGGAAATTTTTTTACACCGCAGAACACACCTTGGTGTTCCAACACAGAGTACTCTTCTGAAGCCCAGGGTAGAGACAAGGCCAACCAAGAACTGGCAGGTCCTATCCGCAAACAGGTACTGGGCATTTGTCTTCTTGTTTTCCAGGGGGTAAAGGAGCTGGCTGGGCCTTCTTAGCTGGGAGATGGAAACGTCACCCACTACCTGATGCTCTCGGTGCTCCCCCCAGTCATGTGGAAGCAGCAGCTGCTGACAGCTTTGACAGAACTTTCTCTGAGTCAAGGGCAACTGGATGAACCTCAAGTACCTTCAAGATACAATGAAGCACAGAATCAGATATTGTAACTTTGTTGTTTTAACAAGAGTGTATCTTTGCTATTTTTAGTATCCCCAAAAGTAGTCATACTTCCTAAAGGGTACTGCATAAAAAAGTAAAGGTAAGAAAAATCTATAGAATGTTGGCTAGAATTTATGTCTGGCTATATAACTACAAAGTGGAAAACAATCAGAAATTTTCTAAGAATTGAGATGCTTCAATTTAGTCACTGAATGAAGATCAATATCCATTTAAAACGTGAATATATACATTACTCAAACAACTTAGTAGTAATGGCAACTACTATCGCATTTAAATTTATTGACAAATTCATGTGTTCTAGCTCTGAAGTGTTAAAACAGTCTGGCTCAGTTGACAGTCATTTTAAAATGAGAAATTAAGATCATTCTTCAATTTCTTATGGCATACTTAGCAGGAAAAATTACCTACTGAAAGGAAAGATGTCTCCACAGAGCTCCTCTGTGCCTAGCCAAACAGATGGAGACTGACGAATGTTCACCACCAAAATCCAGGACAATGTTCACAGCCATGAGACACTGCGTCAGGTATCTTGCTTGGCTTCTTTAAGTCACCCTGACCCCTCATTACAAAGCCACCATTTCTTTTTTTTCTTTTTTTTTACTTTATTAGAGAGTTTTTGCTTTGTTTTATTTTTTGTTTGTTTGACACAAGCTCTCGCTATATGGGAATGTAGCTCAGTGGGAAGGTCTGGGTTAACTCCAGTGCCACAAACATAAAAAGTATTGACTTTGTGTATGTGGCACCAGCTATAAAATCAGAGTAAGACACCCCCCCCGCACAAAAAGAAAGCAGTGTAAGAACAGAAAAGAAAAATAAGCTCATTGAGGATCAAAACGTCTAGTAAATCCCAAACAGCTTCTTTTTTCTTTTTGTTCTGCTTTTATGTTAGTGCTGGGATTGAACCGTGAGGCTTTCTACTACTGAGCTGCATCCCCACCCCCTTTTGAGAAATTATCTCGCTAGTTGCCCAGGCTGGCCTCGAATTTGCAATCTTCCTGCCTTAGTCTCTTCCTGCCTCAGTAACTGAGATTCCAGGCACGCACTGCCAATCCCAGCTTAAATCCAAGCATGCAGAATAGTGTACTAAAGAGTCTTATAGTTTGGCAAGAGGCCAAAAATTTCAATGAAAAAAAATTATGAAATGTAATACAAAAACTGTAAACTTAACAAGGAATCAAGTTGAGCATTAACACTTTTCCTATCTAAGCACAGTTTTACTTCAAAGCACCCATGGCCGTGATGAATAGGACATTCGAAGTGGCTACAGCAAAAAATCAACCACAGGGCCAGAAATTTAAATATTTCTATTTCTATAATGACTGATCTTTTGACAGCTTTTCCATAGCTAGAAAGAAAGAGCAGAGGACTATTAGAAGGAACCTCCTAGTAATTCTGTGTAAGAATATGGGGAGAACAAAGGACCCCTAGGAGATGAAATGCCAGTGGGAAGAATCAACAGACACTTCAGCAACTGAAACACTGAGTTTACTACTATCCCTGTTATCACTAAATGTTAAGGACTGAAGATATCCATACCCAGCCTCAACAGAGTAACAGAGATCAGATTTACCCTCCTGATCCTGAAAATAATTTTTAAATAGAAAAAAATACATGAAACAACACTTTGAAGATATCAGACCTCTGGTCACCCAAAACACTGGCCCCCAAGGGAAGGGAAGAGGTGAAACCCTATCCAGCTGGGAAGGAGTACAGCTCAGCAAACTGATGGGATGGAGCAGTAGATGAGGGTCCTCAGCCACAGCTCCCAGGCCAAGGCCTCAAACACACCCAGAGTACATGGAGGGCAGAAACCAGTACACCTGAGAGGAGAGGGGTGGGGTGGGGTGGGGGCACAGCCCAAGATCTGCAATGATTCCCTCATGTGAACAAAGGCGGCTCCGTACTGCCTTCAGAATGGCAAGGCGAGCCTTCAGCAGCAGGCCACACGCTTGGCTTGAGGGTGAGCAAGCCTTGTAGGCTATGCCAGCTCCATCACAGGACACCATTGTGACAGCCCAAAAGCAAACACAAACAGGAGCAAAGGAACAGACAGTGCCAGAGTAGGCCTGTGGGCAGAGGCTTGCTAGAATCTGTGATGAGCATCAAAACTACAGCCAGGTACCCGAACAGGGTCCCAGAACCGAGCTCAAACTACGCAAAGCAACACTGTGCAGTACAGAATAAAGTAAAACTCAAGACTGCCAGCATCCGATCACGTATTTATTATTACGTAGGCAAAGAAACAGTAAAATGTGACCACAATGATGACAAAAACTCCAAACAGAAATGACAGAGGAAGGTGATGTCATTAGTAAGAGAGACATTAAAGCCACTTAGTATAAGTATAGTCCATCTGCTCACGATAGAGGAACCATGTGTGTAGCACACATTTGTAATCCCAGCCACTCCAGAGGCTGAGGTAGGAGGATCTCAAGTTTGAACCCAGCCTGAATAACTTAAGGACTTGTCTCAAAATAAAAATAAGAGCTGTGGACAAAGCTCAGTTGGGTTCAATAAGAGGGAGGAGGAAGATGAGGAGGAACAGCACAAAGAGGAGGAGGTGCAGGTCTGTGAGGATGAAGACAAGAAGGAGAAGCACGAACCTGTGAAGTAAAGTCAGACAGGGCTGCGGTGGAGACCACTGACAGATTCTGTGCTTATGTGCGGCCTTGGGGGAAGGAGGATGAGAAGATGTGGGAGGGGTAATATGCAAGAAAAAGACAGCCTACATCAAACCTGTAAAGATTTTTTTAATTGTATGAGATGAAAACCACCACAGACAGGACTAAGAGCAGTTTTGAGACTACAGAAGAAAACATCTGTAAACCGGAAGACATAGAAAACCTGAAGCTATGCCAACTGAAGCACCAAGGCCTCGCTGTGTGTGAATGTGGCACCCCAAATGGGGAGAGGGACAGAAAATCTTTTGACAATATTATGCAGAAATTTTTCAAAATTACATCAAAGATCCAAGAGGCTCAGAAACACAAGAAGTGTGAGGGAAAACTAGATACACTATAAAGTTTTCAAAATCAGTAATAAACAGAAAATCTGAACTTGGCATGGCAGCACACACCTGGAATCCCAGCACTTGGGAGGCTGAGGCTGGAGGACCGCCACAAGCTCAAGGCCAGCCTGAGTTCCACCAAGACTGTCTCAAAAAAAAGAAAGAAAAAAAAAAAAAACCCAACCTTGTGCGCAGAAGAACAAAGGAAAGACTGACATCAGGTTTCCTACTGAAAACAACACAAGAAGGAAGAGCAGAGCGCTAACCACACCCACAGCCCCCAGCAACCTGAAAAGGGTGGATGCCTCCTGATGCACTTACCAGTGACAAAGACAGAATGGAAAAAAAGATTACTAGAAACTGTATCTATACCTCATAAACACAAACTATGTAGTAAAACTAAATCAGCAACACATTTAAGAAAAGTACTGTGTCATGACCAACTACACTATATCTTAGGACTGCAAGATGCTCTAATAACTCAATTCAACCGATGGTTTCACCGTATTAATAGTTTTAAAACAATCACCACACATGATGCAGAAAAAAGATGATAAAGATTCTTAAAACACAGGACTAGTCTTATAAAGGTCACCAAGCATGGCTAGCAGCATACTGATGCAAGACCACCCCCTAAAACGGGGACAGTGCAATGGTGTCTACTTGTACTGTCTCAATATCAACCAGGGCTCCTAGCCAGCTGAGTAAGATGAGATAAAGAAATAAAAGGCACAGATCTGAAGGAAACTAAAATTTTCCTATTCACAGACAACATGATCATGTACAGATAAAGTCCTAAGGAAATCTTCAAGAAGAGCTGCTAGAAATAATAGTAAACTTATCATGACTTTAAAATTTTTAAAAACAATACACCAAACCAGCTGCATTGTAACAGACTAGCAATAATCACAAAGCAAAATTTAAAAAGAACAAGATTTGAAATACCATTAAAATATATGAAATACTTAATAGCTGGGCATACTGGCATATGTCCGAATTCTAGCACTTTGGCAGCCTAAGGCACAAGGATTGCAAGTTTGGGCTTATGCTGATCAGTTTAGCAACTTTGTGAGACTGTCTCAAAATAAAACATAAAAAAAGATGTAGCTCAGTGTAAAGACCCTAAATTCAATCCAGATCCCCCACCCCCCCAAAAAGTGCTACATCAAAGAAAATAAGGATTTTAATGAATGAAAAAAGCCCTAAATTTTAAAAATACATGTTTTCACATCGATACATAAAAACAATTGCTGGACCTAGTGGTGCATGCCTATAATCTTATACACTCAGGAGACTGAGGCAGGAGGATCACAAGTTTTGGCTCAGCCTGGGCAACTCTGACTCAAGATTTTTAAAAACATTTAAAGGGCTGGAGATATACCTTTTCACATGCAGTGTACGGGAGACAGAGGCATGAATGATAGCTGCTGTCACCCGAACAAGGTTCTGGCAGGGTTCAACTGTCTGCCCAGGCACAAACCTCTCCTAGCTCCAGATGCTATCCTGTCTTTTTTTTTTTTTTTTTTTTCCGGGACCGGGGATCGAACTCAGGGCCCTAGTGCTCAGCGGCAAGCACTTAGCCCACTGAGCTGTACCTCCAGCCCTGCTATCCTGTCTTTAAGTCGGGTCTGTGCCCTCTTGGGATTATTACAGACAGCTAACTTACACAGAAATACCATAGCTGGTCAGACGGGGATGGGCCCTCGACAGAGCCAGGGCAGAGATACCATAGCTAGTCAGACAGGGATGGGCCCTCGACAGAGTCAGGGCAGAGGATGAGAACACATTAGAGCTATGGTGGGAGGTGCACCCGCTGAAGGCCAGGCCTCAAGATAAAGATGGAATGACCAGGCCTATATGCCTTGCCAAGGGATAAGCAGTATATTACAACTGGTATCACTTGGTCCAATGAATCTAGACTACACAGACCTCAGACACCCAGGCAGGGGACCAGGACCTCCTGATTCATCTCTTCAAAACAGAGTCCTTGTTCTTTCTGTGTACACTTGCTACATGACGTGCTTCCCTACTGGATCAACATGACCTAAACAGCTACACTTGTGATCTTACTGGTTGATCACACTTTTGTCCTGCACTATATCCCCTGCGTGATTTTGTATCTATCTCATGAGCTTGCTCTATAAAACTTCTGGAAAGTGGGGTCCACAGCAACCCTCTCAGGCCTCTTCCTGTGCCTCTCAGGACTGCCTTGCCCTCAATAAAATTTCCCATTCTTAATCTCAGTTGTTCCTTAGAACTCATTCTTCAATTTTAGGGAACACGAACTCAAGGTATCTGACAGCTAGCACATTGGGAGTTACATCTATTTCCCCTATATTATTCAAAGGTCCTACGTCAGGATTGGGATTGGTGGACAATTCACTGCTATCGCCCAGGGCTCAGTACTGAAACACTCAGCATACACGTAGAGAGGTACAGCTTTTGATATCAGAAGTAGACAGTTTTGTGGAGGGAAGACCACAATAATCACAGGCTTTACAAACCTAAGAAGGCAGATCCCACGGATACTGCAGTATGATGAAAAGGATCGCACACAGCGCCACGAGCTGCAGATGAAAGACACCAAGTCACCAGGCAGAAAGGACGAGGGTTCAAAGCAAGGGTGTGCAGTAGGTGACTTCCCCACCACCAAGACTGAAGTTTGATTGTTTTTAAAAGGAGAAAAAGAACATTGCCAAATGAGCCTCCAGATACCTGATGTGTCTTTGAGCTTTTACATACTGTATTTCAAAACTGCCCTTCAGAAAGCTTTACTGTTAGTTTATTAACCTTTTCTTGACAAAGATAAAGCGACCTTATGCATATTTCTCACTTGAAAATCACAATTATTCAACTATACTGCTTTAAATTTAGTAGTCAGACACAAGGCCTTTTTACTTTGGTAGGAAGACACAAGAAGGTGAAGCATTGAGGGTTATACTGTGCTCCCTCCTTGTTTGTACTGACTGCACATACCCTGCGGGGGCAGGAAACGCATTCTGCTGCACGGCTCAGCTGGATTCACATATCGCAGGCTAGCATTCCGAAATGTCATTTTTATTGATCTCCATTTGATGTTTCATTTGCCTTTCTTGGAGTACACAAATTATGTTTATAGCATTTCTCTAATAGCAGACCTTGAAAATCTAAGTTTAAATGAGCTCTGAAAAAAAATAACCAAATGAAATATCAGCTAAACAAAATTATCTGGATGTACATAAATTAATGCTGATTTTAACACTCACATTTGTCTTCCTTGAGTCTCCATAGGTCACAACAAGGGTGAAAACATCTACATAATACCAGGTTAACACCTTTCAGAGTGTAACAGGCAGCAAAAAACTGTAAGGAAAAGCAAATTCCAAGCACAGAATGTAAATCTGCCAACTGAACACCTATGAAACATAAAGCAAGGTTCGCAGAGCAAGACTAGAAAAATGAGTATCAAGCCCATTCTGTAAACTGGGAATCTGTGCAGTGCTGCCAACCTCGTGACAAAGACTGGGAACAGAGGTGATGTTATCTTGCCAGCTACCATCATTCCTTCCTGACAACTTCAAAAATAGTTTACAATACAGGACGAAGTTTGCTTTACAGAGAAGGTATGAAGTTTAAATGTAGTTTAATATTTTCAAGTGAGTAGTACTTTAATACAGCGGTCTTAGTTACTTTTCTCATTGCTGAGACAAAATACCTGGTATGCAAAGTTAAAGGGGGAAAGGTTTATCTAGCTCACGGTTTGTGGTGGTTTCAGTTTGTAATTGGCTCACTTCAAGGCAGGGTGGCACACGGCAGAGGGCAACAGTTTACGGCACAAGAAGATAGCAAAGCAACAAGATGGAAGGCGAGAGTAAGCCAAACCTCTTTCTGTCCCTTATATAGCACCCAGTCCACCGGGATTAGAGCGGTGCCAATCCAATCGGTGGACTGATCCAGCAACCCTCTACCCCTAACCCCACCACTGAACCATGAAACAGTCACACACTCTAGACTCAGCCACCTATGAAAACCTGCCCCTCCACTATGTGAGGCTTTGGGAGGACATCTAGACAGAAACCATTAACAGCAGCTCACCTTTTTAAATACAGCTAACTTATAAATGAGCTGATTAAATTATCCACAATTTAGGAAGTAACTACAATCTCTAGGGTACACCACCCTTAGATCAACTTATTCATTCACTTTTTATTTATTTTCGGTTTTTGGAGACCAGGTCTTGCTAAGTGAATGAGGCCTGGCAGGGTGGTCAGATTAAGGGTTCTGATGAGGAAACCTGAGGCTTTAGGTCACAAGTGGTTTAAGATGTTGGAAATAATTCTCTTAAGACTTCCTGGAGAAGCCTGTCCAGTTGGCTTTCCTGATGGAAATCAGCTTTCCTCACCACTGGAGGAGCTCGGGACCTCACTGTTGCAGAGCATGGCTGTGGTACCTTTCAGGGAAGCTCTGGGTCTTACTTTGAGCATCGCTTCCCGGCTCCAGTGCAGATCCTTCATCCCACTGGCATAGACTTTCTAGATTCCACCACTGACCTCTGGGCCTTCCCAGTGCAGACTCGTGAAACAGGACTGCATGAGACTTCCTCATGGGCTTCAGGCCTCCAGATGGACTCACGGGATTGTTATGGGCTCTAGGTCTTCAGCTGAACTCATGCAGGACACTGCTGTGGGATCCAGGCCCTCAGCTGGGTGCTCTGGACTCTAGAGTGTGGACAGATGTCCTGCACTCTCTTGTATATGATTCTTTTGGTGCCTATTATAAATAATCTTATAAAACATGTCCTGTATCATATTGTTCCCCTTACAAAGCCCCAAACAACACAAGGGAAAAGTATAAAACTACGCACATTATGACTACAACACTGTAGGGAAAAAAACCCTTGGCATAGCGGAAAAAACAGCAGGAAATATTACAAAATGTGGGCCAACAGGGAGAGAGACCAGGCAGTGCTCTCCACTGCCTGCACGCTCAGTACTCTACCTCCTCTCATGGTGGCCCCATCACGAGCTTTCTGTAGGGCTGCCCTCCTTTAAACCGTAATACATCATTCAAAACGGCACTTGAGAGGCAGAGAGGCATAGGTATGAGTCACACTTCTTTCACTCTTACAGTATGAAATTAAGTTACCTATTTATTTATTTATCTATTCATTTTGGTCTTTTTGAGACAGGGTCTCGCTGTGCAGTCCAGGCCGGCCCTGGGCTCACTTTGCAGCCCGGGCTGGTCTCGAACTTGCATTGAGCCTCCTGCCTCAGCCTCCCGAGTGCTGGGATTACAGATGCGTGCCACCACGCCCGGCTAAATTACCTACGTCAATTTCTTATCGGAGTAAACGGCCTTGGGGGGTTAAACAGCAGCTCACACAGAACACCCAGCGCAGAGGTGGCCTCACGGGAACTCCCTTTTCCGCATTCCTCGCGGGGACCGAACCCCGCGTGATAAGCGGCCATCTCGCACCGTGTACTAAAGCTAAGGGGGAACTTCAAGCCTCCTCCTCAGAGGGCTCTAACATCTGAGCTCAGCGTCCCAGAGCCCCTGTGCTCTTCACAGCCTGAGGTCTCACAACCCTCCTCACAGCAGCCCAAGTGACAGAAAGAACTGCCAGTGAACTAACACCTAGTTAGCCAGGCACAGTGGTATAGTTGGGACCTGTACACTGGGAGGCTGAGGCAGGAGGATTGGAAGTTTGCACCCAGCCCCTGAGATTTATTGACTTAGTGTTGATGGAAGTGGATCAGCACAGAAGCTCTGGGCTCAACACCCACTACCACCCAAAAAAAAGAAGGAAAAAGAAAATCCACTTGTCATCAGCAACCCTGACCAGGGATTTCTCGGAGAGCCTGATCCCGGACACAGAAGACCACACCTACGACACAAGAGCCAACGCTTCTCTTAGGCTTGCTGAAGAGTTAAATCTCAGGCTCAACGCCAAGTCACCTACTAAGACACCTTAACAATGTGGATTTCAGCCAGGTGTCGTGGTGCACTCTGGGAGGCTGAGGCAGGAAGGTCACCGTGAGTTCAAGGACAGCCTGTACCACACAGTGAGACCCTGTCTCAAAAAACAAAAAACAAAACAAAACAAAAATACAGATTTTAAAAAACAGATGCTTACAACTTTACATGTTTTTTGGTTTACTATTTCCAGAAGAAAACATTACAGAAAGCGCTCATGACATCAGATTTGGCAATGCATTCTTAGCTATGAGACCAAAAGTGCAAGCAACAAAAGAAAACACTGACACATTAGACCTCATTAAAATTAAGTCTCTTGGCTAGGGATATAGCTCAGTGGAATAAGCACCTGCCTGGCAAGTACAAGGTCCTGAGTTCGATCCCTAGTACTGCAAAATAAATAAATAAATAAAATTAAGTCTCATATGTGTCAAAGAAAGTAAAAAGACAACCTACAAAATAAAACACATGCAAATCATAAATCTGATGAACTTGTAAAATCCAGAACTCATAAAGGATTCCCGTGACTCAACAAAAAGTGACACAACCCAGTTAAAAGTAAATAAACAGGGCCAGGGATATAGCTCAACAGCACACCACCTGCCTGGCAAGCACAAGGTCCTGAGTTTGATTCCCGGTACCAAAAAAAAAAAAAAAAAAAGACTCGAATACCTCCCTCCAAAGAAGATAGATAGATGGCCAAAGCACACACAAGAAGATGATCACCACCTTAGCAATTTGGGACCAAAAAAATTAAAACCTCAGTTTGATGCCCGTCTGGGCTAATTAGTAAGAACCTGTCTCAAAAATAAACAAACAAACCACAACATACCATGTCACACCTCCTAGGACGGATAGAGTACAAACAAGGAGTGAGTGCTGGAAAGGCTCTGGTGAGACTTACTCACTACTAATAGGAACATTAAATGGTGCAGCCACTGTGGGCCTTGAAAAACTGAGCAGCCAGGCCTGCAGCACATGTCTGTAATCCCAGCACTTGGGAGGCTGAGGCAGGAGGATTGCTGTGTGTTCAAGGCCAGCCTAGGCTACATAGTAAGTTCAATGCCAGGCTGAACTACACAATGAGACCCTGTTTCAAAAACCAAAAACCCTAAACATAGAATGTATAACTATATCACAATACATACTAATAAAAAATTTAAAAAGGAAAACACTAATTATAGAATTACCATATGATCAAGCAATGAAGTGTCTATAAAAATTGAACACAGACTGCAACAGCTATTTGAATGCTAATCTTCATTGTAGCATTCCAACAGTCACAAATGAAAACAACAACCACAAGTGAAAACAACCTGCGTGCCTACCAACAGATGAATGAATAAAGAATTGTGAAATAGAGGCAGGTGTGCATGGTGGCACATACCTATAATCCCAGCATTCGGGAAGATGAGGCAGGAGGATTGCTATGAGTTCAGCATGGGCTTCATATTGTCTCAAAAACAAACAAATAAACAAACAAACAAAAACCCAAAAATCCCAACTGTGGACTGCAATGGAATATGATGTTATCTAGCCATAAAAAGAAAAGAAATAAAGTTTCTCACATGCTACAGCATGGATGAGCCTTGAAAATATTACACTAAATGAAAGAAACCAGACACAAAAGGACAAACATTGTGTAATCTCTCTTATACGAGGTACCTAGAATAGTCAAATTCACAGCAACTGAAAGTGCATTTGGAGGTTACCAGAGTTTGGGTCAAGATACAATGAGGAGTTACCACTTAATGGTCACAGTTTCTGCTTGAAGTGACACCAAACTTTGGGAAATACTGACAGTTGACTGATGTTACAAATATAATTAATGTCACTGAATTATACATTTTAAAATGATTAAAATAGCAAGTTTTGTGTAATACTGTATTTTGCCACAATAAAAATATGCAAATAGACAAAAGTAAATGTATAGGAATAGGAAAAAAAAGCAAAGATTGCAGCTAAAAGAGTAAGGGAACAGAAAAAAATTAAAGACCCACTACAGCCAAAATAATAAAGAGCAATGCCCGCACATCAGTACCTTTCCACATACTGCATCCGGGAGAGGGGAGGCCGAGCTCTCTGGTTGTGAGATTCTCGCGCAGCAAGTCTGGCTCCTGATAGCTGAAATATATAAATCCTGTTTAACCAACTATCCAACTTGCTACTGATCTCAAAAAGCTGGTATCACATCTGATAGCAAAGAGCAAAAATCCAAGCAGTTCAACACCATAAACAAGCATTTATGGTGGGAGCAGAAAACTGGGAGGGTTCATAGCCGCCAGAAGCAGCACACACCTTAGAGCACTCAGAGACACAGTGACTCCTACAAGGTGATTTTAATGGGCTTGGAGAAGACTGCTGAAGGGGTTGTTTTCCACTAAATCCAACAAAGCTGGAAATTCTATTGTCAAAGCTTTCAGAAACTTGAACCAGAACTTGGTCCAAAGGGAGACCAAGCTCAAAACTACATTTACTTTGCCTTCATTGGTCAGAGGATGCTCAATGCAAACATCCAAAACTGTTTTCCTAACATCTGGAATGAGAACCTATGGCACGAGCATCGCAGCGGGCTGTTGCTTATCACTGAAACCTCTACAAGGCTCGCCATCACTGACACAGACACTCCTGGGACAAATCTACATAGTACTTGCAATGGGAATGCTGAAAATTCACAAAAAGTATGCTCTCCCCCAGAATTTATATTTAAAGTTTAACCCTCCTGGTACAAGCGGAGCATCCCTCATCCAAAACATCTGAATTTTGATTAAGGGTGCTCAACTAGTGAAGTCTATGCAAATATTCCACGACCTGGGATAGCAGTACTCAATTTAGAGCAGGGCTCTTGAGAAGTAATTAGGTCACTAGGTCAGGAGGGTAGCGCCCTCGTGAAGAGGGTTAGTAGCCCTGGCTTGGGGGGGTTCCTTCTTTGACTCTCTTACCCTTTCCCCCCACCCACCTCCTGGTCTCCTGTCCTGAGTAAGAACAGCCACCCGATATTAACACGTCAGTCTTAGGAAGATAGTAAGAGATCAACAATCAGATTAAATTCAGTGTTCAGTGCTCACTCCAGTCTCCCAAACCAAAAAACATGGACTCTCCACCTCTCTTAAGAGATTTATCTCATATAATGTTCAAACTGCATGTGTTCATTAAACATTCTTGATAAATGTGATTTACATTAAAACTGTATCCAAAAAGCTGTCATACCTTTTCATCTTCCCACTGAAAAAAATTACAATTTTTTCTATCTCTGCAGGCTGAGCAGGCATAAAATCTCCGTGACTCTTCCTTCCCCTGGCTCACCTTTGCAAACAGAAGAGTAGGTCCTAGTTCCAGAGTAGGAAAAAAACATGACAAAAAGCAATCTGCATCAGGTTCTTAGCTTTCATTTACTTAAATAAAACTTGTTTAGACTTTACGCACAACTTATAATAATACAATTTTTTCCTCAGTCACAACATTCAGAGACTAACCACTTACAAATAATTTAAGAAAAGTGGTCTCTTGAGAATGAAAATGCTGTGGCACTGCAGTTGTCCACATCGAATGCCACAAATCTGGGTTCCACCAACTCCCCACGATGAACATAGTCATTAGGTACTGCAAACATATATAGTACTAACACAATTTTTCAAAAGAAATCTGAGAGGGGTGTGGTGCCACAGGCCTATAATCCCAGCACTCGGCAGACTGAAGCAGGAGGGTTGCTTCATGTTCCAGCCAGCCTGGGCTACAAAGTGAGTTCAAGATCAGCCAAACTGCATAGCAAGGGCCTATCTCAAAAAAGGAAAAAAAAAAAAATCTGAAAACAAAACATTAGTCCAGAGAATCGAGAGCTCTGCCGTCTCCGTCTCCAGCATCTCCAGCACAGTTATCCTTTCCTTTTTCTTTTTGTCTTTTTGAGACAGAGTCTCACTATGCAGTTCAGCCTGGCCTTGCCCAGGCTGGTCTTACACTCGCTGGATCCTCCTGCCTCAGGCCGCTGGGATTACAAGCGTGCGCCACCAGGCCCGGTTGAGCACAGTTATTCTTTCTGCGAAAAGCTGAACTTTTAGAGTTGGACATATCCTCTCTCTATAAGAAAAACTGGGTCTGGTTTGCAGGCAAAAAGTCTATCATCTCTTCTTTAAAAAACATAAAAACAGCAAATCAACACATGAAATCCCAATTTCTTGTCGAGGCATGTTCAACACCGTGCATCCAAAACAGATGTAACAGGGTGCAGACAAAGGCCTAAGGGGAGGGACTTCTCAGAGGTCTGCCCAGGGAAGGTGAAAAACTACCATCCTGAAAAAGCGGTGCTTTTTTTTTATGCATCACACACGGTGGGAAAGAGAAGCGCAGGAAAATCTCTGCCAGAGAAAAAGTCCTAAAAGCCCATGACACGGCCAGACAACCCACAACTCTGGCGCAAAGTCCAGACGCCGACCCACCGTGAGGGCAAAGCGGGGCGGCGGCGGCAGGATCCGACAGGAGCACCAGCTCCGCTCCCGAGCTCCCCTGGCCCCCCGCGCAGGACTCTGAGTCCAAAGAGCCCGGCCCGTCTGCGGGCGCCGCCATCTTTCCGCCGCCGTCCCAAAAGCCTCAGTCCGAACCAAGGAGGCGAAGGAAGAGCGCCGCCGCGAGCCGCAGGGACCCACAGCGCCCCCGCGCGGCAGGGAGGAGCCGGAGGCCGCCGCAGTGGAGCCTGAACGCAGTCACCGTTGGTTCCCGGGCTTAGCCCTTAAGCGGTCCTTACCCGTGAGACTCTTGGTTAGACCTGTAGCAAGAGATCCCCTATGTCTGCCTAACCTTCAGTACCTGTAAACACACTTTTTTTTTCAAAATAATATAGCCAGGAGATGAGATGAATCTTTGGAATACAGCTTGTTCAGGTGAGCGGTCCAAACCAGACAAATACCTGAAAAACTGAAATAGCTAAAATGGTTGAAACACCTTCCACAGCTGCACATGATAGAACCCTCTATTTTTACAAAGTCACAGTGCCATCTTTTTTTTTTTTTTCGGTACCGGGGATCAAACTCAGGACCTTGCACTTGCCAAGCAGGTGCTTGTTCCACTGAGCTATATCCCCAGCCCTCATAGTGCCATCTTGTAATTCTGGAACAACGTTTATAGTTGTACATTATAAGTGAATACCTGTTGACCTTGTACATCAGAAAAAAAAAAGAAAACTGTCACTATGTACCGATAATGTAATTGTCTTCAGTGCTTGGAAAATACCAAAGAATGTACAATTCTCATAACTTCCAGCTTAAACTGAGTTTGGCAAGATTGCTGGATAGGGGGTAAACATACAAAAATCAATTGCATGTCCACAGGCTAGCAACGATTACAAGGACAATAAAGTGTAAAAGTTACAACTGGTTGAAGAAATGAAATATGTATAAATCTAACACAAGGTTTGCAGGCCCATATAATGATTATGATGTGGAATAAAACATAGTAAAGATGTTGATGTAGTGTAATTTCTATCAAATGCTCAGCCAGCTATACATAACATAGACAATATTACCATGTACGTCACATGAAAAGGCAGGAGAGTAGCTAAAATAATTTTTGAAAAAGAATAAAACGGGAGAATCTATCCCATTTCAGGATTTACAGCTATAGTAATCAAGTTAGTGGTGCCATCATGACTGCCACTAGATGGCGCACGGGAGCAGGATTCGCTGTATTTCTTCATCACATTTCTTAAACACAAAAGAGGACTTCCAGAACTGCTTCAGAAACTGTCAAGAATAATGGGATCAATGTAGTTGAAGGGAGGGGGTATTTTGAAGGGATAACGATAATGTGTCTTTTACTGTAATACATTTTTTAATTCAGGCATTCATCATAGTTTTCGATCACCTCTTGTGTACACATCTGTGTGTACTTGTATAGTGAGGGGTGAACTGGTAAAATTCTCCTCACAATACTTATAAAACAATAATGCACACACAAATTTATTTATTTTGGAGTTTTTTTGAGACAAGTTTTTGCGATGTAGTTCAGGGTGAGGTTGAACTCACTGCGTAGTCTAGGCTGGACTCCAACTTGAACTCGCAGCAATCCTCCAGCCTCAGCCTCCTGAGCCCTCGGATTACAGGTGAGCACCACTGTGCTCAGCAACACATGTAAATGTAACCCAACACCTTACCAAACTGTAGTAACCGGGAACTACAGCTCTCTTTCATTCACTCTCCGGCAACAGTTACACTCACATTCAGCATGCCCACCATGACACCTCTGTCTTTGGTGAAATGTACACATTTCCACGGGGTCCAGCACAACTTTGCAGAAAACATTATGTGCACTCCTACATCATTTGAGCTAGAGAGTGTTCTGGACCCATGTGTATATTTTGGGGGGTTTGATTTCAAGACTTAACTGCCCATTTATTTTTAAATTTCTTAAAAATTGGTTTACATGCACTGATTTGTCTTCTGTACAAAACTCGTTTATAAAATTTGCAATTGAATACATGAAAACACACCACCAGAAAGAGTCACGGAATCTCGGCTTCCTTTTTGTAAGTATTGCTGACTCTGTCAGCCACCTCTGCAAGTGGGAGAAACCAGCGTGGCCCCTGCAGGTGACCAAAAGGATGGCAGGGCTGGGGCGCTCTCTGGTGGAGCACTAGTCCAGCACCTGCAAGGGCCCGAGTTCAACCCAGGGTATGAAACACAGACATGACAAAGGTGAAATAAATGAAGGGGAACCTTCTAATGAGAAAGATAATGAAGGTTTCAAAAATAAATTATAGCCACGCAGGGTGGTGCACACCTGTAATCCCAGCACTGGGGAGGTTGAGACAGGAGGATCACTGTGAATTTGAGACCAGCTTGGGCTACACAGCAAGATCAGCCTGAACTACATCATGAGACTCTGTCTAACTTCTGCTCCCAAAAAGTAAATGTTTTTTTCTGAGGGATAATTTTGGAGACAAAAATTCTCACCTGCCTTTTCTTTTTTCTTCTTTCTTTCTTTCTCTTCCTTTTCTTTCCTCTTTCTATCTCTCTCCTTCCTCCCTTCCTTCTTTCCTTCCTTCCTTTCTTCTCTTTCTTCTTTCACCTCACTATGTACCTAGGCTGGCTTTGAAATTGCCATCTTCCTGACTCCTTCCTGTCTCAGCCTCCCAAGTGCTGGATTTACAGATGTGTGCCACCCCACCCAGCAGCAAGTGTCTTTTGAAAATCATCACTCCCCAAATCTTCAGAAAACCAATGGCTGAAGCCAGAGGAGCATCTTGTAGTGGATTCCTCACCATCTTATCTGGCTTCTGGGACCAGGACCCTAGTTTTCCTCGGGGAAGCTGACCCACCCCAATTTCTGCGTTGTTTTAGAGGGACCAGAAAAAATAGGAACTGCTGGGGTCAGGGCAGGGGCATGGCAGTTCCTCCTTGCGGCGTCCATGGTGTGACCTCTAGTGCTCAGCTTGAGTCTCTGGGTTGAGTACGTGTCTGATGGTTGGCTGAGCCGGGTCCTCTCCTGGAAAAGCTCAGATCAGCCCCGTATGTTTGCGATCTTCCTCCTGGCCCAGCACAGCAGCCCTGACAGGCCTTTCTCTGGGGATGGCACCTGCAGAGAGCTGCAGGAAGAGAGGAGCTCTGGGGCCTGGGCTTGGCCGGCCCATGCCCCCCACCCTGATGTCATTTTCGTGGTCCAAGTGACTCATTCGGCCCAGCATGGCAAAGTCACATGGCCGCGGGTGCGATCCAGGAAGGGGCAGCAGGGCTGGGGAGCCAGCCTACATGGAAGCACCCTTTGCTGGAGTTGTCAAGGGGCCTGAAGTCTGTAGGAGGGAAATGGAACCAGGAGGGGTGTGTGGGGATCCAGTTGAGCACCTGGGTCCAGCCCTGCCTGAACTCCTTCTCCTTAAGCCAGTCAGAGATGGGGTGGGTCTCATCACTCACAAGCAACACTGAAACTGCTGCTGTTACAGGAATCACCTGGCTTTCAATTCTCTTTCAATGGTCACATCAAAATGTTATCGGGGTTGCCTGCTTCTAAAAGTGGCTCACCAAATAAATGTTTCTGGGCTCTGGGTTGCAGGCCTCTCCTTCTGGAGTTGGATTTCAGGTTCTTGTAGTCTCCAACAAGGAATGGAATGAAAAGAACAAAAAGCAGTGGCAGAGTGAAAAGTGAAGCGGGAGGGAGAAACTGGCTCTGCAGAGTGAACTTGGACCGAGTAAGAGGAAAAAACAGGATAAAAGAACACCCTGGAGAAAGCAAGACTGACTCTGGTGAGGAAAGCCAGGAGAGCAAGTTTTGCTAGGCACCTGTGTGACCTTTTATAACGCGCACATCTCAAGGAAACCCTCCAGAACTACATACAGGTCCTGAGAGGCACGGCTGGGATTCCACGCCTCGGGCTGCCGTCGGGTCTGGGCCATCCTATTGGAAACCCGCTCGGGTTCTCGTGAGAACTCAACGTGCAGGGTTTTTTGGAAACTGTTCTGTGTGTGTATCTGATCTTGTACTTAACAAGTCAAGCCTACTACTCCAGCCAGCTTTGCCACAACCTAATTTCCTTTGCCAGAAGCACTGTGAGCACTTTGAAAATGAGGGGTTTTTTTCTTATGTGCACGAGACTGGCACAGAGTAGATAATTAATGTGCATTTGATTAAATACTACTATAATCAGAATATCTGAGCTGGAAGAGACCACTGTGCCGTCTCAGCACATGACTGCAAAAAGGGCCAGGCTGCCTTCTGGGGTTCACTTGGAAATGGGTGGAGCTGTTTTCGCTGTCACAATGATAGAGACACTTCCGGTATTTGCTGGGTGCTGAAGGACAGGTAATGATTTGGACAGTCGCCCACAGTGTCCGACACACTTTTAGAGCCTGGACCTTTATTTAGATGATGAACCCAATGGTAACCATTGAGCCTAGAATCTAAATTTACCAGTGCTAGCAGGTCAAGCCCAGCTGGGGGCAGTGCAGGTTAAGCTGGCTGGGCTCCGAGTTTGCTGTCATTGTGGGGCAGGATCTGGAGGGCAGCAAGGGCCTGGGAGGCTCTTCTGGTCACAGCCGAGGCCCCAGGAAGCAACCTCCGTGCACACTTGTTCAGCCTGCAGGCACATCCTCATGCCAATCATGATGCTGTTACTCAGGGCTAGGGCAAGAAGAGGAAGGGGAAAGGAGGGAACTTTCTTTCTTTTCCCTTTTTTTTTTTGATTTCTTGAGACAGGGTCTCATTACATAGTTCAAGCTAGCCGTACACTCACGTTATTCCTAGGGTTGGCCTCAAACTCAGGGTGATCCTTCTGCCTCAGCCTCCTGCCAGGCAAGTGCTGTGCTGCTGAGCTATATCCCCAGCCCTTGTCTCAGCCTCCTGAGTCCTGAGATCATAAGCATGCAGCATCATGCCTCGCCAAAGTATTTTTGAGCAAAAATCTCAGTAATTCTATCTAAATACTGTATCTTAATGCAGCCCTGAGTTTAAAATGTCATATATAAAGAAAAATTCAATTTTACCTTACATAACTCATATCCAAATGTGGTCATTATAAGGAAGTCTAGGCCTTTGACACTACATTATAATTTATCCAGGTGTAGTCATGTCTGAGGATTTACATAGCAGATATATATTAAGGAACTGTCCCTTTATTTGCAACATGTTTATTTTATTTGAAATTAGCTGTTAGGAGCCAAGAAGGTTTGCAAGGACCTTTGATGAAGAGGGCTTGAAGCCTGTCAGGTCACCCAAGTATCACCCTGTATGGAGGGCAAAGGAGCTAGGTTGACGAGTCCCCCCTCTGCACCTGCTCTCTGAGCACAAACCCTGTAACCTCAGAAAGTATTCCAAGGCCTCCAAGCCTCCGTCCAGGACATTATGGGGTAGGAACACAAATCTCTTGCTGGTTGCACTGGAAGTTCAGTGATTCCCCCTGTGTGACACTCAGGATCCTCGCAGGGGACAGATGACACTCAGGTGGGTTGTTGAGGGGTTTCCCATAGAGGACCTGTTTGCCAGGTGGGTGAAGTGAGGGAAACAGTGCATGGGGTGGTAACAGCAGGTGTCGCTTCCACCATTGGGTCTTCTTAATTTATATGAAGAGCATCCACAGAGGTCCACCTAATAGGAGAACGGCAGGCCAGGGCCCAAAGTCGAGGTGAATGGCTACCCAGGCATGTGCCACCACGTCTGGCCTCTTCTGCTTTGGAACCCGTCATTCAAGGTAACTTAAATCTGTGTTCCTGGGCCACAGTCACTCATAGTTGGCTCTGAATAAACAAGTATTTTCTTATTTCTTTAGCTTTTTTTTTTTTTTTTGCGACAGGATCTTGCTATGTAGCCAGGTGTAGGGAGCCACTCAGGCTGGAAATTAATCACAGTCTGGCAAGCCAAGAAAACAAGCTGTTTCAGCTCCCGGAAAGGGAGGTGCTCAGAGGAACCATGCGAAGTTGCTAGGCAGCGGGGCTGAGAACGACATCGGCTTCCTGAGGATATAAGCAACTGTGCTATGGTTGGGCAGCTCCTTCCAGCCAGAAAGAGGGCTCCAGCCGGCCTCAGCTTTCTGTCCCCTATCTTTATTCCTTCATCCTCTCGCTGTCCCCCTCTCCCCCCAACTTGGAGAGCTGCACAGGAGGAAGCAGCCAGGCTGGTCTGGGCTCTTTGTGTAGCCCCCACTGGCCTGGGACTTAGAATCCTCCAGCTTCAGCCTCCTGAGTGCTGGGATTATGGGCGCATCCTGCTATGTCTAGGTATTTTCTTTAGAGTATAGGTGTGTTTGTTTGTTTTAGGTGTTTTTGTTTGGTTGGGGTTTTTTTGTCTTTTTGAGACAGGGTTTCAGGCTGGCCTCGAACTCACTCTGTAGCCCAGGCTGGCCTCAAGCTTACAGCAATCCTCCTGCTTCAGCCTCCCAGCAGGGATCACAGGCTTGTGCTACCATGTCCGGCCTTAAAGAGTTCTTATTTTATGGGTTACAGGTGTGTGCCACCATGTCTGGCCTTAGTTATTTTATGTCAACATTTGTTAGAATTGCCCTTGAGATGCCCATATTACCCAAAGGGGTCTATGGAAGCTGAAGGATAAACACCCCAAGGTCACTCTGCTCCTTGGGCCTCAGATATTCCTCTGCCAGCAGAAGGAAGGTAACTGGAAGTGAGAGGTGGAGGTGACCTGTGCCCATGGAGGTGATCCTGTGAGCACAGAGCATGGGGAAGGTGGAGGGTGGGTCTAGAGGAAAAAAGCTGCAGGATGGAGAATGCTTTAACATGCTCCAGGAAAGGGAGATCCCTGCACAGGGCCACACTGCTAAGCAACAGCCTGCGTGTACCTGCATGTACATGCACTGCGCATGCTTGGGCGGCTCAGCCACCCTGCCCCAGTCAGAAGCAGCCTCTGCTACAGTCCGGGTGACTTCATTCAGATCCAAAGGTTTTTCCTGGGGCATTCCTTCAGCAATTACACCCAATTTCTGCATCCACGATAAGAACTCATCTTGAGCTGCAGACTGGAAATTAATGAATTAATTTTTTTTTTTTAAGACAGGGCTCAGCTACGATGTAGTTCAGGCTGCCTCATGCCTCAGTTTCCCAAGGGCTGGATTACAGGTGTGCACCTGGCTCTTGAAATTTAAAGACGGCAATATCTGCCTTGAAGACATATTAAGGAGAGGCTGTCCCAGGAAAGGAACCACTTGGTAGCTAGAGATTTAGGGCTTTCTGCCTGTCTTTGGAGAGTGAGTATAACTAGATGTTCAATTGCTCAGAAGCTAAGGGAGAGCAGTGGCCACCCTGGCTTAAACCAGTACTTTGGTTTAAATGCAGTTCCTGATTACCTTAAGTACTGCAATTTAAAACAATCACTTGCAGGGTAGAATGGCTTTCTGGCTGGTCCCCAAACCACACAGAAAGAAAGCAGTGTTGTGCACCCAGAAGTCCAGCACAAGCACCTGGTCAGACCAGTTCCAGCAGCCATGGGTCGGCCTAGATGTTTACACAGCTTTCCCAGCTCTGGGCTGGGCAAAGCCATCTGGTTTTTCTGCGCTTCTGTGGGCCTCCATGGTTTGGAAGCCTTGTCAGGTTCAAATTGTGTAACCAGACCTGGCAGAAGTGGGTTCCTGGAGCCAAAGGAAAAATAGACACATGTCTTTGCTTGCAGAGATTAGCTGCTGCTTTTTGAAATAGTATGTTTTCCATTTTCAGATCTAAGGAAACCCACAAGGCAACTTGGAGAAACACCAGCCATGAACTGGCAGCCCAGCATTTCAAGGGCTAGACCCAGGTGCCAAGGTTCCAAACAAGCGCCTTTTGAAAGGTCACTTTGTTTCCCAGACAGTCAGGTGTGGACAGACTGTTTCCCAGTGACTGCAGGTCCCTTTTTCTCCCAATCCCAGGTTAAACTGACATGTGTCACAAAAGAGAAAACATTAAAGCAGCATTATGATCCAAAATTGTCACCACATTCCAAGAAAGATGATAGCAATCCTAGAAATCTGCATGTGCTCATGTCCGCTTTACGCCTCCCTCCAAGCCTGTGCGCACAGATACTTGCCTCAGTCCGTCACCTAAAACCCCAAATCCAAACGTTCTGTTACTACACTAAGATGGCTGCCCTGGGGGAAAGGAAATATGTACCTAAGGGCATTTGTACCACATTTAGCACAAAACATACCTGTATACTTCATTTCCTTCTTAGTACAAGTCCCTGTACTAGGTATTTTGCATGTGAAGAAAAGGCTGCTTTGAGAGACAACAAGGTCTGCGGGGTGCGTATTCCAAAACTCCAACTCAGAGAAAGAACTCTACACGCTTTCCCCTTTTTGTTGATAAACAATATTCAGTATTTTGAAACTATAATAGCTAAATTGATTAGCATTGCTTGGTTGAAGAAAAACTTTAAGGATTCATGTTCTGGTCAAGGGTTCTTTGCATGGATTCTGAAGCAGGTTCGAATTTACCTACTAAATAAAGTGACACTGACCAATAATGCAGCTTTGTGTCTGCTTGCACCATTCAATCCAAGGCCACTTACATGAAGAGAGCCTCAAATGAGAAGCCCTGTGTAAAAGTAAAATAGCTCTCACCATTAAGTGAGAGTTCACGAGATTAGCAGACAAAAATCTTTTTGTTGTACATTATGTATTTTGGTCTCCTGAGATTTTATGCTGTTAGCATTATTCATAAAAATAATCTTTTGATATTTATTTGAAGCATGCAAACTATAGCAAGCCTGCAACAAAATTAGTAAATTCTGCTTGATGAAAATCAAAATTCTACTACAAACCTGTAGGAATCAAAACAGCATGATACTGGCATAAAAAAAGGAACAGAATAGCTCTAAAATAAATCCTCATATTTAAGGATAATGGATTTTGACAAAGATGTCAAGAACACACAAGGAAGAAATAAATTGTTCTGGGAACGCTGACTATCCATATGCAAAAGAATGAGATTAGACCCTTGTCTAATACTATATACAAAAATGAAGTCAAAATGAATTAATGTAAAACCTGAAACTGTAAAACTATTAGATGAAAACGGAGGACATGACCCATGACATTGGTCAGGGCAATCATTTTTTTGGATAACCCCAAAGCACAAGCACATTCTTGGCAAACTAAGAAGCTTTTGCACAGTAAAAGGAACAACAAGGTGAAAAGACAACCTATAAAATTGGAGAATATATTTTCAAACATTTATCTATAATATGTAAGGTGTTCAAGCAACTAACAGTAAGTAATCAAATAAAGTGATTAAAAAATGGAAAGAGGTCCTAGACAGGCATTTCTCAAAAGACATACAAATGACTCACAGTGTTGGGAGCCACCTGAGTACTGAAAAAGGCATCCTGCCGGACAATTACAGTCATTAGTCGCTAGGCAACATTACCCGCCTATGATACTAACTTTGCAAGTGTATAAAATAAACCCCCCTACTGTTGAAGTCAGTCCTCTTGCTCAACAGGCACGAGGTGACTCCCCCTGACCCTGGCTATCCTCTCTTGTCTTTATTTTCTGTATCCTCTCGCCGTTTTCTCCCGGGTACCACAGAGAGACCACCAACTCCCACACCACAGGTATATGATAAAATGTTCAAGATCACCAATCATCAGAGAAATGCAAATTAAAGCCATGATGAGGTGTTACCCCATATGTTGGAGTGGCAACTATCAAAAAGATAGAACAAGAGCTGGTGAGGATGTGGTGGAGAGGGAACCCCTCCCTGTATACTGTTGGTGGAAATGTAAATGTGTACAGCCATTAAGGTAACAGTCCCGGGGACCTTGAGGGATAACAGATCTGCCATAGGATCGAGCAGCCCCACCCTTGGGTACTTATCCATAAGAAACGAGATCAGTAGGTGCAAGACAGCTGCACACCCATCTTCACTGCAGCAGTGTTCACAGGAGCCAAGACACAGAATCAAGACAGTGCTATGGCTTGATTGCTTGTCACATCTGAAATTCATGTTGTGATTTGTCATTGGAATGGTGTTAAGAATTAGGGCTTTCCAGACATAACTAGGTTACATGACGTCAGGAGGGTGGGGCCCCATGAGGCATCAGTGTCCTTACGAGAAAACAGATAAAAGACCTGAGCTAGCACAGCTGCTATCTTGCTACATGACACATGGCTCTGCCTCAGGCCTCTGAAGATAGTCCTCATTAGAAAGAGCAAGCTCGCCCACCTTCAAGTTCTCAGCCATCAGACCTGTGAGCCAAAAACCCTCTGTGCATTGTAAGTTTGGGGCATTCAGCTATAGCAACAGAAACGGGCAAAACAATGTATAACAGAATAGCCTGCAGCTGTAAAAAGGAAGGAAAGCCTGTCATCTCTGAGAACAGATGAACCTGGAGGACATCACTCACGTTCAGTAAAATAAGCCAGATATAGAAAGACAAGTACCATACGACATCACTAAAACGTGGAATACGAAAGAGTCAGACTCGTAAAAACCAGAGTGTACTGGTACTTACCAAAGTGCAAGAGCGGGGAAGATCGGAAAACATTGCTCAAAGGACACACAACGTCAGATAGGAGGATTAAGTTCAAGAGATCTATTACACATCATGGTGACTCATCAGTGTATTTGTATTTACATTAAAATAATGTATGAGGGAACAATAATAGATTTTCTGTTCTTACCACAAACATACATATATGCAGTAAAGGACGTGTTAGATACCTTAATTCAGCAATTCAGCAGTGTGTACATATACCAAATCATATGGCACACTGTAAGTATAAAGATGGGGCCAGGGATATAGCTGAGCGGCACAGTGCCTGCCTGGTAAGCACAAGGTCGTGAGTTCGATTTCCGGTACCAAAAAAATGGGATTCTTATAAGTACAAAGAATATCAAAATACCAGTCATCATCACCAGAGTCATCAAAAAGGAGCTACTTATATAAGATGAAGATGGGACAAAAATAAAGTTTTCAGGGATGGGGGCAGATAATCAAATCGTACAGAGAGAAAAGCATTTTTTAAGATTTGTGAACAAGTTCTTGCTGTTCCAGGCATCTGGCTTCTTTAGACCTTCTCAACTGTGATGTAATCTTCAGTAGAAATTAAGTATCGCTTATCTAACTTCTGATATAAATGCAATATGAAGTATACAACATCATCAATGAAATATTCTTGTCAGAAAACACTTAATCTGAAAGTATTCAAGCTTTTAGTTCTCACTTCCAGTTTACAGGAAGGAAACACAAAGGGCCAAGCTGGACACCAAGTGGAAATTAGACAAGAGTGGGTATCAATGTGTCAATGGAAAAGTGAAGGAACACCCCCAGGTTAAAAGATACAACAAATACAATCGACAAATCTTGATTGGATCTCAACTTTTAAAAATCTAGCAGTAAAATACATGTTTAGTAAATAACAGGAGAAATTTGGATATGGTCTATATAATAAACAATAGGGTGTTTTGGTCAATTTTCTGGGGAGAGATGAGGTGGTCATAGAACAATATTCTTTCTCTGTCACTGCCTCCTAACTTGGGCTTCCTCATAGCATGGTGGACTTTGGGTATTTCAACTTCTTACATGGCAGCTGACTTCCCAGGAGGAAAGTAGAGGCCACCAAGCTTCCACTACGGCTAAGGTCAAGAGTGGCATAGCTTTAGTTTTACCATGTTCAAACAAGCTGCGAAGACAGCCCAGATGGAAGGGAGGAGGTAGTGGTTGGAGCGGAATGTGCTTACAAAGAGGGACAGAACAGATGGCAGCCATTTTAGAGACTATCTACTCTCTAGCCCTAAAGAGCAGGAGGGTAAATGAAAGCCTCATCTTCCACAAGAGGAATGTTGATATGGAGAACATGCTTCTATAATAAATAAGGAAAACATATACAGCCCAATTAAACACATTTGAATGGTATTGAAAGAATAAATGCAAGAGTTATACTGCATTTTACTGATTTTTATATTTCTACCACTTTTGGGGGATATGACACAGTATCAGGACCAATGTTTGTTGAACTGAATGAGTGATTATATCTATCAAACTGCTATCCATTCAGGAGTGGGAATTTTAGGAAACAAAAAGGGACTACAGTAGACTCATGTAAAATTGGGAAATGAGCCGCCCTGGTTCACAATGTAGACTAGAACCGTGAGCCAGTAAGAAGCAGGTGATCTATCTCCCCAGTTAGAATACTGTAGTTATTTTACTAATGCAGGTTCCAAAGTTTCCACACTTGCTAGGAAAGCCTAGCTTCCCTGAGAAGAGATTAACATCTGGGTGAAGATGCAGCGTTGCTGCAGCCTGGATATACTATCTCTTTCTCCCATCACAGCGAGCACCAAGACGGGGGCTGGGTGGTGGCTGGTGACCTGAAGGTGCTTACAGCCCTTACATTCTGGGCAGAACTGTGGGCAGAACAGTGTCATGCACATGTCAAAGCCCCAACACCCCTGAAGCGACTGCATCTGTAGACAGGGAGTTAAAACCTGTAAGAAGATCACCAAATCTTAGAGGGGTGTGGAACTCTAGCTCCTTCTCCTTTTGCTTTCTGTCCATGATATGAGGGGTTTTGCTCTATTGCAGGGCATAGGCCCAAAGCAGTGGGATCAACGAAACCTTGAAAACCCTTGAGGTCTAAGTTAATTACAACTCAGATATTTTGAGTAATAAAAAGCTGACTAACATAGATCTGTTTGGCAGAAACACTTTCTCTTGGTTTCTGGGTAGAAGTTTTATTTTCTTTCTGTTGAGACAGTTTTGCTAGGTCAGTCCTGATGTGGCCCCCAGACTGCAATTACCTTCTCTCTTGCCCGTCTGCACTGGACAGGCTCTGCAGTGCAACCCTGAAAACGGGAGAAACTCAGTAAACAACAGTGAGGGCAGGTGTCCTGCCTACAGTACCAAGCTCACCGGGAAGGCAGCTCATGGTCCCCGAAGTTGCCACATGGAATTAAGGCTGCGTGTCAGAATATTTTAAAAAACAAGGGGCTGGGGGTGTTGCTCAGTGGTAGAGCATGTGCTTCACTAGCATGCATGAGACCCTGGATTTAATCCCAGCACTACCAAAAAATAAAAATTATCTTAAAAGGAGTCACTATCCTAGACTATCTGGGTAGGCCCAATATCATCAACAGAGTCCTTAAGAGTCTAGTAAGTGGAAGCCAAGTGTCGTGGCCTGTGTCTGTGATCCCAGCACTCTGAGGCCAAGGCAGAGGGGATCGCAGGTTCAAGCCCAGACTGGGCAACTCAGCAAGACCCTGCCTCAAAAAACAGAAACTAAAAAATGGCTGGAGCTATAGGTCATGAGTAGAGTTACCATCCTCCCCTGTGCATTCATTCAGAAAAGGAAGGTGAGAGAGGGAGATAGCCACGGAGTGAAGAGGCCTAAAGGGCAAGACGATGAATTCTCCAGAGAGCCTCCAGAAAGGAATCTGGCCCTGCTGATGCTCTGAGGTTACCTCACAGAGACCTGGGTCAAGACTTCTGAACTGTGGCACCCCACAGTAATACATCTGTGTTGATCTGAGCCACTAAGCTCAAGATAACAGAGAATACAGAAAGCCTTAGTGGTTTCAACACACAGTATGGTTTTCCTGTCAGGTTTTTGTGCTATGTTGTCTTTTTGCTCTTGGATTCTTCCTAGTTTGTTTTTCAAATATGTTTTAAACTAATAACTTCCTCTAAACTCTCAGCTCTCACTGGATTTCCTTCTGTTGCTTGCTCATCTCATTTATACCTTTTTTGATTTTGAATATGGTCCTTAGCATCTAACATTTTACAAATTCCTTCAGCTGTTTTTCAGTACTGGGGATTGAACCCACAGCCTTCACACTGAACTTCACCTGCAGCCCCTTTCAATTTTTTGAGACAAGAGTTTGCTAAATCACTAAGTTGCCCAGGCTAGGCTCAAACCTGTGAACCTCCAACTTCACTGAAGCGTATTTTAAAATATTGAGTTGGGCTGGGCATGGCAGTGTGCACCTGCAGTCCACCTCAGGAGGCTGAGGCAGGAGGATCACTGGCACCAGGAGATTGAGAGCAGCTTGGGCAATACAGTGAGACCTCATTTAAAACCAATAAAATCACTCAATTATTAGACTGTTTTCCTAGACTTCATTAGTACATTTCTGGGACATACTCTCTTTCTGTGGGTTGGCCACACAGATAGCTGCCCTGCTGTGTGGGAGGCGAGGGTGCTCAGGACAGCAGGGCTCCCTCCTCTGCAGCCACTGTGGAGTGATGGGTGCTGCCTGTGCCTGTCACCATGTCAGTGCTTGTTCTTTCACTTGGTGCCCTCAGCCGTCAGTTATCTGAGCTGCTCCTCGCCAGGCAGGCTGTGCTCCGATCCTCGGAGCCATGTCCTCTCATGGCCATGGCGGGCTACCCGAGGACCAGGCTGCCCCGGAACCTCATGCCACCCTGCAGGCCCCTTCTACCAGTGGCCAATGGGTGCTGGGCAGCCCTCTCCCAATTCTGATTGTAGTCTTTGGATTTTTGTTCTGTTTTTATTGTTTTTTTGAGACAGGGTCTCACTAGGTACCCCAGGCTGGCGGTGACTGTCCTGCCTCAGTCCTGAGTGCTGGGATTACAGTTGTGTGCCACCCTGCCTGGTGTACTTTAAATTTAAAAAGAACAGAGGGCTAGGGGAATGTTGCTTAGTTGTGGAAAGCTTGTCTAGCATGTGTGAGGATCTGGGTTCCATCCTCAGTGCCACCAAAAAAAATTGTGAATACAATTATTTTCAAGTCTATAAAAAAAACCTTGTCTCGACAGTCAGTAACTGCTGACAAAATCTGATAATAAGGCAGGATCTAATTAAGTAAAAGTAAAATGTCTCCAGTCATAAGGCTTCCAGTTAAAAATATATTTTGGAATTATAGAGTTAAACGATACCAGTAATACCCAAAGTAAGAAAAATGGTAGTTCTCCAACATTTAAGAACAAACTAGTTCACCAACATTGTAAATATTCAATACACATACATAAAACCAAAATCTGGCTTTAAGGTGATGATTTTTATTATATTTAGTCTACCATGTTTGACAATATAAATATACTCATTGGAAAAACAATACTTAAATAAGAATTCAGTTCATGAAAGTTTACAAAACACAGCCAAGGTATTATGACTTGTAATCTTAAATATTTCTCCTTTTCAAGCATGGTCACACTTAAAAATGTTTTCACACTAATTTTAGCATAGAAAACAGTAGCAATTTACTAAGTTTTCTATTGTAGTAATATAGTAATTCTCAAAATACTGAAAAAACTATTATCAAAGTCATACAAACATCACAACAGCTTATTTCTTTTCTTTGAGAATACATCTTTGAAAGGCACATTTTAATTACAAGTATTTACCTAAGGATAAAAGTTTGAGTTTTGAACTTCCAGTCAGTTTTTCCATTATCTCTGTGCTGAGCTAATGGAGGGTGGGAGGAGGGTGGAGAACATAGATTTCCAGTGACCCCCCCGAGGGCAGCCGTCTGGCATCCATCCCGTGTGTGTGTGTGAGGCTGAGAGGCTGTGGAACCTGAGTTGGCTGCCCAGATGTTCATTTCACACAAAAATAACTCATTAAAAATAAAACCACTCAATGGTAAATTTACAAAACAAAAGGCCAACCCCACTGAGTGCCTGCCCAGATTAGTCTGAGTATTGTTACTGGTTTTGAGACTGAAGAACAGATAAAAGGTTTTCTTCTCCAGAATCTCATCTTCATATTTGGCTCATTTAAATGTAATAACTCTTGATTTCACAGAGCTACAAATTCCAAGAATGGGAAACATACTGGTATTAAAAATAAAATACTAAATTAAATTTCAAAATCAAATAGAAATGATTTTATGGTCATCTGTCATGTTTCCCTTCAAATTAGGCCAATAGTCTAAAACTGACTCTAATAATTTCGAGTACATTTTTAAGCACTTACAAACTAAGAACCCCCAAAATGAAATCTAATACTCTGAGGTATGAACTTCTCAGTGAAGTTTAATACTAACTGAAGTACTCAACTGAACAAGATCTGTATGTTGAAGTACTAACTGCTCAATTACTTGATCCTATACAAGAAACAAAAAGGAGTATTTACAGCTTTTTTTGAATTTGAAAAGATTGATGATCTACCTTAATTTTACATTGTTCCCCTCATGAAAATGAGTGTTTCTACTTTTTTAGAAGGAATGTCTTTAGATTTTTTTTTACTTACTAAAACAAACAAACAAACAAAAAATCTAAAATAGAAAAAAGGGGCCGGGGATACAGCTCAGTGGTGTAGCGCCTGCCTAGCAAACATGAGGTCGAGTACCAAAAAAAAAGAAAAAAAGAAGTGGTGATCTCTCACTTAACAAAATCCCCAATCAAGGCCACTGTAGGTGCTCTTATTCCAGTTCTAAAATAGCAGCTTATACAATTAAGGCAACTTTGCTTCATTCTTTCCTACTGTTCTATTGACTCTTCTGTTGGAGGAAGAGAGTAATTTCAGACCTACCACTCTCAAAGGCCTTTTGTAATGCAAGGTAAAAAGAGTCAAAATGAACATTCTCCCCAACCATTAAAAAATATAAAAAATGTTACTGTTTTCAAAGTTAACAAATATGTTATTTTTCTACTTGGAATTCTAGAGTAATGACAGTTTTAGCATGGGTACACCATGAAGTTAACTTTTAAACTAACAAAAATAAACTATACAATTTTCTGCAAAAATAATATATAGGAGATATATCACTTCTTCCCTGAAATGGAATTTACTATTTGGATAAAAACCTGTAAACTTTTGATTACATTCAAAAGAAACTGTTTTTTTAAAGACTTAAATGACGAGGTTTTGGCAACTGGAGCAGATGTAAAAGGTAATGTTTTAACAACAGTGAGGCCCAACAGCTGTTTCTCTTACACCTACTACCAGGAGGAGAAAAAGGGTTTCCTGCAGTGGATGGTCTGGGTGAACGTGCTGGTCAGGTGGGCGATGCGACCCTGCCCGCGACCTTGACTGCGCTCCACGTTCACGCATGGCATCTGTACCAGCTGCACAGGACTCTTTCCGTCTTTTAGCGCCTGAGTAAGGTTTAAGATCTACAGGAGGAAGAGGGAGTTGCATTAATTTAAAGATAAAAAGCCTCGCTTCACTAGCATTGTTTTAACCATTTACTCGTTCTAATTTTTTTCAACCACTAACACAATAGAAAACTGAAAGAGAAACTGCTGTATTATATGGGTGTAGATGTGTTTATATACACACAAAAGCATGAAATTAGAGTTAAATAACTTTCAACAATTGGTAACCTCAAAAATATTCTAGAATGTCCCTGGATCCAGGAGCAGTCAAATCAGAGGCCAAATAAAGTGGAAGTGCACATTCCATTTGACAGAGAAACAGACAGTGGTTTAAGTTTTGCCATATCAACTTGAGGCATGAGACGAGGGCATGGCCACGGGTAAGTGGGTAAGTGGGTAGGTGGGCATGATGGGACAACTGCAGACATCCAGGGCTCATGGGTAAGCCCTGCACCTAGGACCAATCAGAGAACGCTATCCTCAATTCTTCTGGTGTGAAATCAAGTAGGTTTTTGATAGGATGGCCAGACCATACTACTTTTCCCACCCTTAATACTGTTAAAACTCTCGCTATCTTTTGCATGTTTCCTGTCAAATTCTCTGTTCAGGACAAGAGCAGGGAAAGAACCCCTGTGAAGAACACAGCACCCCAGACCCAGCAACACATTCAACAAACGAATTTTCTGCATACCTATGACATGCTAAGCTTCGTCCTAAGTGCCAGGGATGTGACTGTTTATGCATGCAAACAAACTCTTGCCTTTATTTTACCAGACAAGGGGTCAATAATCATGAGTGAGTGAGTAATAGCATATATGGGAAGGTGAAAGTGCTATGGGAAACCAGAGAGTAGCCTAGAGAACTTGGGAAGGTATCCATTTTAAATAAAGTTTTATTGAACAGTCTACTCAAACAGAAAAAACACAACCAGAAAAAAGTAAAATTTACAAATTCCATGTTCAAAGAAATTCTTAGAATTTCTACTTTTGAGCAGTAAGGTTCTGAAAGAACTCACAGCTCACAGCTAGTCCATTTTTTGTTCAGACAAAATTCTGATAATTGTTTTCTTGCATATTAGGAAAAACTATTATGTACATCAGGTATATAGCTATCTCCTACAGCTATTTAAAAGTATCTATCTATCATATACATGCTATGTATGTTACTGGTTCTAATAAGGGCAAATTAATAATGATAAGCATGAAATTTCAACATGAAGCCATATTAATAAATAAGCTTTGTAATATTTGAACTAGAAGGTTTAGATTCTAGAAGATTTGGAGTATTTAACATATCAGGGAAATAAATCTTCAGTAGCAATAGCAGTTATAGATTTTGTTTTAGGGCCTTTTATATTCCTTGAAATAGTCTAGGTTGGCTATATTTTTTTTTTTTTTTTTTTTTTTTTTTTTTTTTGCGGTACTGGGGATCGAACTCAGGACCCTGCGCTTGCTAGGCAAGCACTTATTCCACTGAGCTATATCCCCAGCCCACGGTTGGCTATATTTGGATAACAGGAGAAAAGGACTGAGGAAATTGAAGTTTTAAGGACTACTTGTAACAGGAAGGTAAAATGTACTCCAGGATGGCTAAGGAATTAAATGTTCTGGATTTTAAAAATCCTATTCTAAAAATGTTAGTCTAAATATATCATTTTAAGTAACACCTAAAATTTTTCAGACAAAAATAACACATGATTGTCCCAGAGAATGTGGAAGACAGAAACGTATAAGAAATGAAAGTCATTGTACAAGATGATTCGTTTTCAAATACTTACATAATCACAAAACTTAACCCTACCCTAGCCTACTGCTGTCTCTTTGGGAGTTCAGAAGATGTTTACTAAGCACTGGCACATTAGCAAGGACAGGGAACTGAACAGGAGCGGGCGCCGTGGGAGCCCAGACAGCACTCACCTTCTACAAACACACTGCCCCAGGGACAAGTGGCCACAGAGCAGCGTGACAAATACTGTCACTGCGGGGGAACTGCGCCTGGACTTTAAAATCCCACCCCCCCCATATTACTCACTTCCTTCACTCTGTCCATGATGTGTTTCAACCAGAGAAGATTATTGTTAAAATGGACTGAGCAGGCACTACAGGCAACAGGAGACAGTGATGCCACTTGATAGCTCAATGGAGACATCTTGGGTGTAGCCAAGAAACATGGTACCACCAACATGTGGACTTCTTTGTACAGGCAGCTTTCCTTTAGATCAGCTCACCTGTCCTCAGGCTGCAGAGGGCAGAACTGCTGTCCTGTATACATAAAACTATATATGGCATATTCTACTGTAGGGCTAGGCTTATGGTATTTTTCAACAGAAATGTATTCAATATGCTAATTTAAAAACTGCATTTCTAAGTAAAATGCAACACCAGTACGTTCCTTGGGAGTGCTGCAAAACCAGAACTCCCTGGGCGGCAGGAGGTGGGAGGAGACTGAGCTGGAGCTTGGAGGGAAAGCGTTCTCTGGGCAGAGAGGGCGGGGCACCTGAGAAGCAGCACAGCACGTTGGCATGAGGGCTCCACTGGGGAGCAGGAAGCAGAGCGGGCAAAACCTGGCCCTGAGCCTGTGCACTAGGACAAGTCACACAGCCCTTATGTTAGGAAGGGGGTAATCAGACTTGGACAGAGAGCGTTGGGTCTTGGGTAAGGCACCGCTTGGAACATGTCAGCCAAGTCCGAGGTGAGATGGCAAGGGTACTGGGCAGAGGCAAACCCTCAGTGTTACAGATTTGCCAAGCTCATTTCACAGGTGTAACGCGTTACTTAAGCCTTTGGAACAAAGATTCTTCCACATAAAATGCAGATAACTATGTAGAATTTTTATAAATGATAACAAATATAAAAATATCCATGAATCGGTCAAACACTCAGGAAATATTAAAGGGTTACTTCAGTTTTCTTTTACATCACTACTGAATATGCAAATGAGCTTCTGGCTCATCAGTTACTAAATATAAATTCACTGTTTTCATAAGAATTTTATTATTTCTACCCTTTTTCAGGTTGTGTAGAAAAACCTTTGTATTTTCCATTAAGTAAATATAATCTGAAGGCTAATGTTCCAAGCAGACATAGGTAAAACATAAAATGAATTTTATTGAACTTGATTATGACCTACTGATACTTCAAAAGAATTCAAAATGTACTTTAACTTTCATAAATATAATCAGCCATTGTTAACCTATTTGGATTAGGGGTCTCTTTGCTAAGATAGAAATCCTACTTCTCCAGCATCCAAAAGACAGATACAGAATTTTACACACAATTCCAGGGAGCATACAGAAGAAACCAGGGACAGGGTTTTCTTTAATGGTTCTAACTGTTCCAGTCCCTCCTAGGTGAGATCCATATTCTGGTTCTTAGAGAAATACCTTCATACTAGTCCAGTATGCATCTTTATGTAAGAATTAGAGCAAGTCACTATGTGTGTAAAAGTGGAGACTTGCTACAAATTAGGACAATAGGCTTGGCCATAGACAGCACAAATCAGTGAGTTAATAAAACTGGAGGGGAGAACGATTCAAAGGATTGTTTATAAGTTACAGAAATAATACAAGTATTTTGGCTTACAGGATGGCTAAAATAATGTTTCTATTGTTTGGAATATATGGACAATGATTTTTTTTTTTTTTTTGTCTTTTTGAGAAAAGGTCTTCTATGCAGTTCAGGCTGGCCTTGAGCTCACTTTGTAGCCCAGGCTGGCCTCAAACTTGCAATGATTCTCCTGCCTCAGCCTTCTGAGTGCTGGGATTACAGGCAGGCATGGGCCACCATGCCTGGGTGACAATGCTGTTTTTTTAAATTTGTTATTAGGCCCCCGTTTTTAAATGCTGATTTGTTTATATATTTTATTCACTTTTTATAGTACTGGGGATGGAACCCAGGGCTGTGTGCATGCTAGGCAAATGCTCTACCACTGAGCTATATCCCCAGTCTCTGATTTTAGAATGCAGAATAATACTTGATTTAAAAAACCAAAAAACAAAGAAACCACCTACCACAACAAAAGAGCTAAAAGCAGAGAGCTACATAAACATGTACATGGTCAGGGTATATTACTCTTTTTGGCTACCAGAAAGTTCAAAATCAAATTAAAATTTAAAAAAGACAAATAAAATATATAACCAATACCATCGTTTTCTTTTTCTCCCAAGATCTTCAGCCAGTCATTTTATATTTTATTTCATGAATTTTTATAAGCCCTGAACTCCTTTGAGAATGACACAGGATATGAACAAGTGGACTTGAGACAGCAGGAACCCATAGGTGTGCCCCTATGACTGGGTGCAGAGGTGAAGGTCCCCAGGACACCTCAGGCCACTATTTCTTCATTTCAGTTTAAGCTCCACATGTGCTAACTTTAACCCACAAGTAAAGCTTACAAAAGTATTCATGGCATTTATTTAAAATAACATCCCTACAATGATAGGTGTGTATACAGAGGGCAAAAGCTTAGAACATAGAGGTTTGGTTCTGTCTGCAGTCTCGGGCACTCACTCAGGTCTTTGAACAGGTACCAGAGGATGAGGGTGGCCAACAGTTAAACTTGAGGGGTAAGAATCAGAAACAAAGAATGTTGCTGTGTCATGCCAACTTGTTCCAAGAAAGAAAAGATCACACTGGAGTATAATTCTCTTTACCCAAGAATGTAGCTCAGATCCGTTCTGGGGCAGTAACACTGTCAGCCTGATCGCCTGACCACTTCGTTCCCTCTGCGCTGGGCTCCCTGGCCATCTTTTCCACTGAGCACATCTGCTCCTGCTCCCAGCCTTGCCTCCTGCAGCCACTGTTAACCTCTTTAGATTAGGGGTCTCTTTGCTGAGATATACATCCTACCTCTCCAGCATCCGAAAGGCAGATACAGAATTTTACACACAATTTCAGGGAGCGTACAGAGGAAACCAGGGACAGGGTCTTCTTTAATGCTTCTAACCGTTTTAGTCCCTCCTAGGTGAAATCCATATTCTGGTTCTTATGATCCTGTGGATGCTGGCTCTATCCAATAGTTCTGCTAGTAAATATTTGATGAATTAATGAGCCTCTTATTTAATTCTGTTTATTGGGTAAAATTATATAATAACAATAATCAGGGCAAAGGCTAGATGCATCTTGTTTGCTGCAAGTACTGTAGGAAGCAGCTACTGAAATGAAATGTATGTTTTAGGGAGAGAATGCTAATTGGGAAGTTAGGAAAAGTCAATGTTAAACAGTATAATTTATTTTCCTTTCAAGTCTTGCTTTTGGAATGGGGTGGAAGACACAGAGGTCACCTGTGAGCCAGCTCAGCTTCAGGCCATGACTACAAACTAATACCCTGTGTCTCTCATTAGAGGTGACGGAAGAGGGTCAGAGGAATGAGTCAAAACTACAGCTCCCTCAAGCCCAAGTAGTGCTCAATCTTGGTGACACAGTTATTTGTAACTGCTCACGGTTATTTATGGGCTGCGAAGACAAACACATTCTGCAAGGAGAACAACCTACCCACAACAGAGCTTGGCACTAAACTGTGATGGCCAGAAGATTAGAAGAAGTAAACGGCAGTAACACGCAGGACAACAGGTACCAGAATGGGACTGGACAATGTACAGGGGGATGGACAACACATGGTCAGTAATGCGTGAGGTCAGCGACACTAGATGTGGGGCTGGGCACAGCTGGAGCGGCCCTTGCCCAGCATGAGCGAGTCCCTAGCTGATCCCCAGCATCAAGAAGATCGTAACATAACAAAGGAAAGACACGGTTGCAAATGACTTTATTTCTCATCAACAGAGTGATTCTGCCTTAGCAGGAGGTGGACACTGCCTCAGAAAAGTGTTTTTCTTAGTCATCAAAAAAGTGACCTACCTGGCCCCTCATGACAGACATCTGACTTTCAAAAGCAGCTTTATCAAAGCTTTTATCAGTCTAGACAGAAAAGAAATAAAACAAAACCTTATTTATAATGCCAAAAATCAAAATCTGTGAAACAAACACAAAATTTGAAAACAAATGAACTCTGGTAAGAAGCCCATTAGAAAGCTTTCCTAGCCAAATTTCTAAAATTGTTTGCCAAAAGTTTAACCAAAGAGAAGGCTTTCCTAATTGATAACAAAAAAAGTACTTTTACCTGATGTATCTCTGTATTCCAGTCAATGACCAATGAACTCAGCATTTTTCTTTTTAACTTTTGGTAGTACCAAGGAGTGAATCCAGGGCCATTACATTGGGCTACAACCCAACTAGTCTATTTTAAAAAATTTTTGAGACAGAGTCTCACTCAGTCGCATGGACTGGGCTCTAACCTAGTATCCTGTTGCCTCCACTTTCCAAGGTGCTGGGATTATAGGTATACACCACCATGCCCCGCTCGGTGAGGTTTTTAAAAAGAAATAATAGCATATCACCAAACACATACTATATTATAGCTTATAGGGTAATTTTGCAAAAGTTTAACTGGAACAAAACAACTCCTGCTGGGTGCAGTGGTACACACTTGTCATCCCAGCACTCTGGAAGGCTGCAACAGGGGCATCTAGGGTTTAAGACCAGCCTAGGTAGCTCAGTGAGACTCTAACTCTTTTTGAAATCAGATTTTATTGCTACATTTTAGATATACACAGTGATTGCATTTATCATAGAGGATTTGTACCTGCACATGATATAAGTGTTTTTTTTTTCCATTCTCCTGCCCAGTTTTCAAAAGCTTTGTTTCCATGCTTTCCCTCTCATTTGTTTTTACTTTCCCTTCTTTCCTTTTCCCTTCCCCCATTTTTTGTTCCTCTCCCCATTTTAACATTTTCTTCCTATTTTGCAATATCTATTATACACTTTGGTCTCTATTTACATTTTCAGTGTCAGTGAGACAATTTTAAAATGAAAGACAAAAAGGGGTGGGATACGACTCAGTGCAAAGGCCTTGGGTTCAAGTCCCAGTATTGTAAAGACAACAGCAGTAACAACAAAACAATTTCTCAGTTTTGATATAGTCTCACTTGAAAGAACACTCATGGTAAATTAAACTACAAGTTTACACCCTTGTAAAGAAAATCTATAAATTTAATGTTTAGTCAGGTTCTACTGAAAGCAGCAATACAAGAAAATTTCTTTAGGAGACATATTCTATCTTCTATAATAACTAAAACTAAACATTTAGCCAGGCATTGTGGTAGAGGCCTATAATCCCAGCCTTGTGGGAGGCTGAGATAGGAGGATAGCAATTTAGTGATGCTCTTTGAATGAATGAATGAATGAATGAATGGGGCTGTGGATGAAGTTCAGTGTGAAGGCCCTGGGTTTACTCCCCAGTATTCCATAAAGAAAAAAAAAATCAGAATTAAATAGAAATAATGTTGGTGTAAGACAGACATGTTTGCATTCTAAGTGCGAGCAATGAACTTGAACTTCCTCAGCATTAGTTTTATCCACAGTAAAGCTGAAATGATAAAAACTGTGCTGTATGGCTGTTGTCAGTATTGAGTTAAAGATAAAACACAACCACAGTGCTGGTTACAGACCAAAATGCCTGAGCTTCTCAGAGACCATCTGAGCCTTCTCACAGGTCTCCATCCGTGGAGCTGAGGTCCTGAAGGTGCAGCACTCGTGTATAGGACAGAACCCTGATAAGAGGCCCCAGGGCCTCTTTCCAGTGCATAGGAGGATGCAATGGAGAAGCCAACAGTCTGTAGCCCAGGCCAGGGGCTGGACATACTGGCACCCTACCTTGGACTCTCAGTCCCCCACAGAGGAATAAAGCCCAACCAATATACAGTACTTAGCACTCATTTAACCTTTTTTTTTTGAGATAGGGTTTTGCCATGTTGTCCTGCCTAGCTTTGAACTATATAACCCAGGTTGGTCTCAAACTCAAAATCCTCCTGCCTCAGCCTCCCAAGTGCTGGGATTACAGGTATGGAGCACCATGTAGCTTCTCATTCAAAATTTAATGTGGGGGCTGAAGATATAGCTCTGTGGTACAGTACTTGCCCCGAACACACAAGGCCTTGAGAATGACCACCAGCATGGCATAAATAAAAATGATATAGAAAAACTAAAAATAAAATTTGGAAAAACAAAACAATGTGCAACTTCCCCCAAACCAAACGCTCTGCCGTTATGTATTCATTTACCTTAAAAAGTTCATAAAGATCTTCACACAAATCTTGCACGAAGTTCATGTCAGAAATACATGGAAGAATCAGGTTTTTTATTTCTTCAGAAAAAGGAACTTTTGCTTGAGGAAGCCAAGCCCAGTGAAATGGATCTAATAGGAAAAAATATTCCTTTAATCAGTGGCAGGAGATGATTCATTCAGACTCCCATTCACCCTGGTTCTTTCCCACAGTTCCTATGTTGTCCCAAGAAAAGGTCAGGAGAGAGAAATTTCTAGAGCACAACTACCTTTGCAATTCAGATTATTTAGATTGCAAATTTGAACAGCTAATTCAGATACAAAGAACAGTAACCTCTGACCGAAGGTATGCTTCTGAGTTTTAGACAGTAGAGAATCAGAATTTGATAATGGATTTATTTCAAATAACTTTATCTCAAAATACTTAATTCTATCTGGCTCAGGAGCTTAGAAATTGATGGGTACCCAAAATGGTACACAGCCCAGACTCAGTACCAAAGCCCCAGACAGGGGAGGTCTCCTGGTCCTCCACAGCTACAAATAATCCACGGTGGAGGCACTTTTTATAGATGTTCTAAAATTTTAAAGTGTTAAGAAATAAATAAAACATTAAGTGCTACTAAGACAAATAAAACTCCATGGCTCTGGGTCACTAAGTTGCCAGGGTTGGGTTCAAACCTGTGATCCTTCTGCCTCAACTTCCCAGAGCGCTAGGATTATAGGTGTCTGCCACCATAACTGGCTAACAGTAGGTTAGATATAGAGATCATTTTAAAAATTAATTATATATATTTTAAACTATGAAAAAATATACAACAGTATAATGTACTCACACATTCCAAATAACCTAATTTAATTCTATACAAAAAATTATACTTATAAATCTTAAATTTAAGATATTATGGGCAATTTAAGCAAAATAAAAATGTTGCCAGGAGTGGTGGTGCATACCTATAATCACAGCACTCAAGAGGCTGAATCAGGAAGATTGCCAAGAGTTTGAGGCCAGCCTGGGCTACAAAGTAAGTTCAAAGCTAGCCTGAACTATATAGCAAGACCCTGTTTCAAAATGATGAAAAAAAAAAAAAACAACAAAAAACTGGCTCAAATGTAGAACTTGATCCCTAATCATATAAGAGACCTAGTAAAGCAACTATAGAACTGCAGTACTCCTACAAGGGGTGGTGGGCGTGTGTGAGGGGGGTGAGGCCTCAGTTGCTCTGTAAGTGAATAGTTGTGAAAACATTAAAATACAACTCTTTAGAAAGCTGCCAAACCCACTTTCCAACACTAACATAAGCTTACAAATCAAAACCAAACAGGTCATCCCCAAATAAGCAAAAATACACAGCAAGACACACACAGTATTTTCAAATTCCAAGCACCCCATACCGAGCCCTAGTGCAGTCCCACCTCACCCAGCTTTCCCCGCTACTTGGGGATCTGTTAATTCTGTTCCCTTCCTATTTTGGGAAGGGAGCAATTATTGAATGTGTAGAACATTCTCAGTACTCACATGTTCTCCACTCATCGGGATGTTTAAAGGGAAATGCTAGACCGTTATCGATTGCAGCTATTTTAATAAGCAATTCTTTATCATCAATCCAGTCTGATTCCTAAAGAGGAAAAAATAATCCATTTATAAATTAACTTATATAAATATTTTTAATGGATAAATTTACAGGAATTATTGAAGCTTAAAGAAACAGTTTCTCTAAAAACTCCTAAAAAGTATGCTATCAGAAAGAATATAAATTTACCCAGGAGTGGAAAAGACTGTATTAAAAAACAGTATGAATTTCATAACCACTATTCTAAAAAAATTTGACATGTTTTTCAGTAATGGGTTCAATTTTTGAACTATTTGGAGAAGAGAATTTGAAAATACTAAAGCTTCTAAAAATGGTAATTCAGGGCCAGGAATATAGTTCAGCAGCACAGCGCCTTCCTGGCAAGCGCAAGGTCCTGATTTTGATTCCTCATACCATTAAAAAAAAGATAATTCATTGTTAGATATATTCCTTAAGTGTTTGATATTTGCAAAATATTGAGTTTTTAAGGTAACAACTTAAAATTACCCTTAATAGATCTAGTCTTTCTTGGAGTCCTATAGAAATAGTGTTACCAGGTGTGGTAGTACAGACCTATAATCCCAGCACTTGGGAGGCTGAGGCAGAAGGATTGCTGTGAATTTGAGGCCAGACTGGGCCACACAGTGAGTTCAAGGCCAGCCTTAACTGCATAATGAGACTCTGTCTCCCAGAAAACAAAATAAAAAAACAAAACAGGGCTGGTGACGTGGTTCAGTGGCAGAGCTCTCGCCTTGTATGTACAAGGCCCTGGGTTCAATTCCCAGCACCATATCAAACAAAACAAAACTGCGGATATAATTCTGTGGTAGAGCATTTGCCTAGCATACAGGGGGTCTTGGGTTCCATCCTCAGCATCACAAAAAAAACCCACCACACCGAAAAAACAAAACACACAAAAAAGAAATATAATGCGTTTCTAAAGAAAACTCCCCCAAAGACTTTAAGTGAAAATAATAAAGTACTAGAAGGAACCTCAACATATTCTTGATGACAGAATATAGGCAAGTCCTAATTTCTATACTCTTCTGTAGCAGAAAAAGAGCTCAGGGGGAAGACAGAGAACATTTCTTATTATTTAAAGTCTAAGGGGCCTAGATCAAGTAACAAAAAGTTAAAAAGGCAATTTTTAAGTTAGAAGTACTGCCACAAAGACTCTGGTGGTATCTGTCAGGTTTCTTTGTTTCATTTCGTTTATACCAAGTATCTGACCTTAATAAAAAGGTACAAAGTAGAGCAAAAGAATTAAGTTTGCAGCAAAATCTATTTGCTGAAGGTATATCAGTAAAATCAATTAAGGGCTATTACAAACGTGTATTTATTTGTGTTTTAAACCCATTTTCTGGTATAGTGGCCATTTATTTTTTTTCTGATCATTCTTTTTTATGTGCAACTCCGCTGAGGTTTACCTTACACACAACCAACTTTGCAATAAGCATGACATCTTCTCCCAAAATCTCCTCGTGTCCCTCTGCACTCCAACCTTCCCTCCACTCCGCTGCTAGGAACTGGCCCGCTTTCTGTCACTAGGCGTCAATTTCTACATTTTTCACACAAATGGAATCATATAGTACATTCTCTGTATGTGTATCTTTTTTCAGATACACATAGTTTTAAGGCTCATTCAAATTACTGTGTGTATGGTTTGTTCTATCTTATTCCTAAGCACTGTGAATACATATTTTTTAATTTCCTGGATAAATACTTAAAAGGACAAACACTTAAAATGATGCAAAAGCTTTAAGTCATAACCTGAGAACACAGAGATGATAAGTACCAGAGAAATTATTTTAATCACTTAAAAATTTCTCAAATGTAGAAATTAAACTTTCAAAGCTATTCTAAAAATATGTCATATGCAAATATCTGAAATTTGAACTTAGGTATTCAAAGCTGATGTTATGAATCTAAAATCTGTCTTTTTTTTTTTGTCTTTTTGAGACAGGGTCTTGCTATGCAGTTATGCAGTTCAGGCTGGCCTTGAGCTCACTTTGTAGCCCAGGCTGGTCTGGAACTCTCAACAATCCTCCTGCCTCAGCCTCCCAAGTTCTAGGATTAGAGGCATGTGCCACCACGCCCGAATAAAATCTGTAATTCTTATAGTGTTAAAGATCTATTCAATCTATTATGTAAGTTAAAATCAGCTTATAAGTAACACAAGAACATTTTAAAATTCTGTGGCTATGACTCACAGGACATGTCCCATTTTATCAGGTAATACTGGATTATCTAATGAAATCTAAAGAAAGTTAATAAGTAAAATAAAAAAGCCACTAAAAAAATATGAGAAGCGTCATGTGAAACAAAAGCAAAGTAAACTGTGATTCTACAAATTTCCTAAACTTTGAAAAGTGCTGGGCTGGGCTGGTACACCTATTCCATAACAAAACATGAGGCTATTCTAATACAATACAAAACGTATGGCTGTCCAGAGATGATAAAAAATAGAAACAAGAAATGTAGTGAGCATATCACATAATCCCAGCACTCAAGAGGCTGAGGCAGAGGACTGGCCAGTTTGAGGCCAGCCTGGACTACAAATTGCGAGTCTGTCTCAAAAAACAAACAAAACAGTGAGAAGTGGGGGGAGGAGGAAAAGAAGAAAACCGAGGAGGAAGAGAAAGAAATGCAATGAAATAAGGGATGGAAAGAAAAAGGATACAAAAATTGAAGTGCACTAAAAACCAGACATCGATTCTAAACAAAGGAAGGAGGAAATGGTGAAGGATAACTTCAAGAAATCTCAGAAACTGAATAAATACATATTTTTCACTTGTTTATTTTAAATTTCCTTACCTCATGATCAGTTTCTTTTTTACAATTCTTCTTTTCATATCTGACTAGCCAATTATCATTTCCTCTGTCTTCCAAAAAAAGTAAACAACAAAAAAATGTGTTAATTAATTTTTAGGGACATGACAGCTTTAAGATCAAGGGGAGAATCCAGTCACTTTCTGACTTTTTGAGACTTCCATTGTTTTTCTGTATATGTTTACCACATTAAAGGTTCCAAATGAACACAAACTAAAAATCCTGTGTTAGCAAACAGTTATTACATTTAACATATAAACACAATATGTACAACATTTATTGTATTTGAACATTATATCTGTGCCAAACACAGTTGTCAGAGCTTAACAAGCATTAATTCATTTAATCTGTGAGGCAGGTACAACTGTGCGATCACGGGTATTGAGATCAAGCACAGCTCCACCACAGTAAGGAAAAGCATCTATCTTTATTGCTAGGCAAATTTACAAGTAGGCCCTGGAATACTCTAGGCTATATAGTAATTTAAATATCAGTCCAAGAACACATTAATTAAGAAGGCCAATCTAGAAAATTACACACCTTCTCAGAAAATATAAATGAAAAATCCTTTGGCCCAGTGGTTCTCACACTTGAGAGTGCATCAGGGTCACCCCAGGCACTTGGGAAGACACAGGCCTGGCCCGACTGGCAGTTTCTGCATCAGTGAGCATCGGGTGCGACTGGGAAGGCGCTTCCATCCAAACCCACTGCTCTGTATTGTCTATGTCACTGCTCCCTTACGATGCAGAATGAGTGAAAAGCTTATGTACTTAGAACCACACTAACCATCACATATGTCAAAGTAAGCATTCGAAACAATTTACACAATCAAGTTTTAATTTTTCATATTTTTCAGATAGCATTTCTAGTATCTGGCTTTGTCCTGCTCCTAGGGGACAGGAACTGGTCTCTTAAGGCCTGGGAAGGAGTCTGTTGAATCAGAAGCCCCTGGGGCAGGATTAACTCTGCTCACGAGTCGGGTCTGCAGCAGTTTTCTTAGATGGAGAAAGTGGCCTTCAGACTTCTGCATGAAAACTTTATGGCTTTGATTTGAGTAGCAAGAATCTAGTTTGAAAGCCAAGATCGGAGCGAGTAAGTAGAGAATTTCAATACCTGTATTTCTGATGATGTAATCCAAAATAACTAATCTTTCAAATTGTGACTGAAACTGTTTTCTAATATTCTCAGGCAAAGGATCAGCTTCAAATTTCCTAAGCCAATATTCAGCCTCCTTGTAACCTTCAACAAATAACTGAAAGGAACCAATCTACAATTTTAAGAACTACAGTTAGAAAAGAAAGTACAAGAACAAAGGAATTAATTTTTAAATTTCACAGCAGTATTGTCACAAAATGTTATATAAACACAATAATAAAAACATAAGTCAACACTAATTTAGATAAGTCACATTTATCAAGAAGACTATTTTGACACACTAATTTTAAATAATCACACAAAGCATACATAGCAAATGAAAAATACTCAACCCTAGACTTTCAAGGAACATAGTAGCTATTTTAGGATAATTAAAAAAGAGAGTAAACATGTGCCTTCAAGGAGACATTCATAACAAGAATGGTGCTTTCTAAAAATATTCACTAAAATGAATTTAATTATGCAGACCAAATTGTATACCTATCCTGGTTATTTAATAATAGCACAATTTTATCACTGAAAAGACATTTCAGAATTTTTTTACAACATCAACTACAGAAAATAATTTAACTTAAAAATAGAATGGATTGTTTGAACATATAGATCAAAGACTTTTCAATACATTTTAATGCACTAATAAATTAATTATAACCTTTATAGTATCTTGAAGAAAAGTCCCTTCTTTCAACACGTGTCCATTTCTGAGTTAATACTGAACAATGCATTAAAGATGGAAATCTAAGTTTTAACAGCAAACAACAACCTGTACTGCCTCACAAATGCAAACAAAGCACCACAAAGAAAATCCATTTCTTCTCCCAAATTTTATGTTCTCAGCACGAAACTTTTAACAATTTCCTAAAGGTTTTCTTTAAAGTACTTATAACTAAGTACTTTATTCTTCTATAGTCAACATGAATTTCAATGTATTCAAGAAAGAACAGACCTTGTAAAAATTTTGCATACTTCTTGCCTACTTGGACTATAATTTTGAAAAAAGTTATGTTAACCATAATTTCTACTCAAATTCTTTTATCTAGATACACATATAACAAAAACAAAACAACAAAAGCATAGGTCAGATGTATTTTTGAAGAGTAAGCACTTGAGTTCTTTCTAGAATGTCTTTCCCATTAGCCCTGTCCACCCTTGCTTAGCTTGCTATTAACCAACCCTCAGATTTATTTAAAAGTGGTAAGAAGCCTGGGTAACTTAGTGAGACCCTGTCTCAAAAAGAAAATGGGCTTGGGATGTAGCTCAGTAGTAAAGTACCCTCCTAGCATGCTTGAGGCCCTGGTTCAATTCCCAACATCACCACATAAATAAATAGATCATATAGTGTTTAACACAGCTGCTAGCATTTGTTAAACCTTTACTACATGCCAAGTACTTGACACAAATTTCCTAAGTGAACCTTTACCACAAGCTCACTGGTAGTTTCTATCATCCCCTTGTTGTAGAAACTGGGCTTTAGAGAGGGAAGACCTAGCCCACGGCTTTAGAGAGAGGGAAGACCTAGCCCAAGGTCTCACAGCCCACCAGGGATCCAACCAGCTGGGGCTGGCGCCTACCTGGGTCTGCTTCTAGACCTGCCCTTTCACTGTGCTGTTACAAATCCTTCAAACTCAGCTAGGCTTGTTTTGTTTGCTTTACAGTACGAGGGATTAAAACCAGAGCTTTCCAAGTTAGGCAAGTGCTCTTCCACTAACCTATAAGCCCAACCCTAGGCATTCTTCTATCCTCTCAGAGCTCCCTGCTTGCATCCTATCAACAGCTTTCTGAAGGCGCTGAAACTGCTTGTTTATTGTAAGCTCCTCAGTGTCTGTTCACTTAGTAGCCATAGCTCCCAGCACAGTGCCTTGAGTGTGGAGCTCAGGTCCTACATGCCCGGCTGCACCCCAAGTGAAGCTTAGCAGGTGATTTACCTTGGGTGGGAGTCCTATCCGATGAAACTTTCTACCTACTTTTGGCACTTTCTCCAAAGCATACTTTTTGCCTTTTGCTTTCGCACGGTCAATTGCACTGTAGTTAAATGTCTCACTGACAAGCCAAACCACCTAGAAACATAGTTTTAAAAAATGGTTAGAATTTGCATTATAGAATTTCTATTCACATACGCTAGGAAATTCATCTAACACTGTAAGTAAGCAGAGTTCAACCCTGTACTAATTCCAGACAATCTAAAATACAAAGGCCAGAGGATTCTGCAAAGCTCTGTAAAGTAGAACATATTTCTTTCTGAGAAAGGTACAAAAATTTTTCAGGATAAAAAAGTCTTAAAATGTAGAATTAGTAACATATAAAAAGCTCAAACTGGACAAAGCAATGCAGGCTTGTAAAACCAGCACTTGGGAGGCTGAGGCAGGAGGATCACTGCTACACAGTTCAAGGCCAGCCTGGACTAGAGTGAGACTCTGTCCCACCAAAAAAAAAGTATAAAAAGCTCAAAAAGAAAATAGTAATCTTGGGCTGGAGGTACAGCTCAGTGGGCTAAGTGCTTGCCGCTGAGCACTAGGGCCCTGAGTTCGATCCCCGGTCCCGAAAAAAAAAAAAAATAAAGAAAGAAAGAAAGAAAATAGTAATCTTGTGAGCACATTAGTTCTGCCTTCAATGGGACTGGTAGATTCCCTAATTATTTTCTGCTTTCTAGATGTCAGTACTGCCTCCTCTGTTAGCATCATCTGACCTCAGAGGATTGAGCTGCTCCTTTGACTACTTTGTGGTTCTGCACCAGATTCAATTTACTAGTTGCTTCTGATTCTTGGGTTACTGTTATCGCTCGTGTCTGGATGCCCCCGAAAGCCACATGCAGTCATGGGGCAGGCTTTTAGAATTTATGATTGATTCATGGTACAATGTTGGAATTATGGATGTGAGTGCTATACCTGCCCTGAGGCGGGTAGTTTGCTTACAATGCAAGCTAAGGAAAGAGGCACCTGCCACCGTTCCTCCCTTTTGCTCTTTTTGCCTTTGCTATTTTCCACTGCCTTGAATGGTTGCCTTCTGCCACGTGCCACTCTGCCTTGGAGCCAGCCAAGTATGGACTGAAACCTCCACAAACTGTAAGCTAAAAAATCCTTTCCTTCCGTAATTTTAGATGTTGGGTATTTTGTCTCAGCAATGAGAGAAAAGTAAGACAGTTACCAAAAAGAGACCCAACTTCAGATTCTATCATTAGGAGATAAAGTGCTCACAGATGAGCAGGCTGTGAATTAGAAGCACTACTTGATGAGGACGAATTCTCCTTTACCTTTGTTTTTGGTACAATGCCCAGATGAAGCTTTTCATCTACCAGGTAGGCACCAGCTTCAGAAAGGAATCCCTGGTTAGGAAGCAGGCAGCCTCTGCCAAAGCAGCAAGGACAGCAGACCTTGTGGACATATTTGGTCCATTTTGGATTCAGTTGACCATAAGGCTCTTCTGATTTGGGCTTAAACACACCAACAATTTTCTGTGGAGGAAAACAGAAATCTTATTAGACTATAATACATAGTTAGACAATATGTATCTTATTACACTATATATCTTATTAGACTACCTATGAAGGTACATATAAACATATATGTAGTGTAGATAATGAGTAGTACATAAACTACACTCTGATGAATTGCTACACCCCTCCCATTTAGGTATAACCCTTAGGTATTAAGAGATTTGGTTCCAATCACATTTTTATATTTATTCTCATTCAACAACCTCAAATAATCTTCTGAGCCAGTAGTTTGCAAACTGCTGTGATAAACTTTAGATTAAAAGGAGGTAAGGACAAAACTTCATGCCATCTAACCCATCACCCTACAAACTCTGATCTTACTTGTTTTATTATTATTAGACTTTTAAGTTAAAATGTTCCACTAATTTTTAAATGTTTGAAAACTACCACTGTAGGTCACACTGTGTTATTCTTTAGTATCTAATAAATCTGAAAATTATAGTTTACTGTGCACTTTCCTTGCTATGGTGTACTTTATAAACAGGCAGGGAATTCTGTGGGCTGCACTTCCTATACTTAGAACAGTACCTGATATGCATCACGTATAAATCTAATGATAAAAAATTCTTTAAAACATAAAGATGATGGTATATGACATACTGAACATCTGTGTGGTCAGATTCTCCTACACTAAAACTTCTCCAACTATGTTTTTTCATGAGCCAATTTTAAATAAACTCTCTCCTATTGAATAGAAATTTGCTAATAGATATATAAAAACCCCTATAATCTTTAGTAATGATCTGATACAGTATATGCATGTTAAATTTATTATTTCTTTCTTTCTTTCCTTTTGAGACAGGGTCTCACTAGTAGCTCAGGCTGGCCTCAAACATGCAAGGATCCTTCTGCCTCAGCCTCCAGAGTCCTGGGATGACAGGCCTGTGCCACCATACCTGGCTTATTCATGTTATATTTGGAGGCTGAATTATCCTTAGATGAGAAATAAAACCCACATAATTTTAAATATGTAATTTCTTTAATAACAAAATCTGAATAATAAAAAAATCAATAAAAACTAAGAAGAAATCAAGCTTAGTTTTGGGGTGTAGTTCAAGGACAGTGTAATGTAGTTCAGTGTAGTTCAAGTGACAAACATTCACCCAGCATGCACAAGGCAAAAACGCACACACATACACACAAAAGGAAAGAAAGATAAGAAGTCCAGAATAAAGATGGAGAGATTGATGTTATCTACAAATATACAATTTTATTTTTTAAGAGACAGGTCTTCCTAAATCACCCCAGAGAATGGTTATAAACTCCTGGGCTCAAATGATCCTCCTGCCTCAGCCTCCTAAGGCACCTCTGCAATGAGATATCTACTAATATATTTACATTTTAAAGAAAAGACTGTGCTGTAAAAATCACTTTTAAAATATAACTTCAATCTTTGCTAGAAAAAAAATGAGTGAAGTTATATACTTTCTTTCCTCTCAAAAAAGAAATTGCTTGTTTACCATCATTCAGAATGCTTTTAGAGAAGATACCCTATTTCTGACAGATTCCAGACTAAGTAGAAGCAAGTGTCACTTCGACTTCTCTTTTCTATTCTACAGCCACATTTTAGTACATTTCGCTTTGTTACAGTCCAACCCCTTTAAACTTCAGGTTTCACAGCATCCTTTCCTTGAAACCACATCAGAGAAAATATTCCTAGGGCAAAATGTACCTTTGGGGGTTAAAGTCAAATATTTAGAAATGATATCAGACAGGTTTTAAAAGTTTGAACTTCTACTGTGTTTGGCTAATATAGTTTTGCTGTTGCTATTGTGATTGTCTTTTTGAGGCAGGGTTTCACTATGCAGTTCAGGCCTTGAACTCACTATATAGCCCAGGTGGGCCTCCAACTCTCAGTGATCCACCTGCCTCAGCCTCCCAAGTGCTGGCATTACAGGTGTGTGCCACTACACCTGGCCATGTGCTTGTCTAATATAGTACCAAGCTTCTACAAGGTAAGGACTTACAAATATGTGCTCAATAAATATACAGGTGAATGTGGGCATTTAGTAAATGCTCAAAACCAAATATAAAATATCAAAACAGCAAGCTACAACTTAAAATGATTACTTCTATTTCTATACAGTAGGATGCTTTAGTTAAAAAAAAAAGGCCCTAATTTTAGAAAGGAAAGAGCAATCAGATTTAAAAGAAAAACACCTTCAGAAACATAATGAATTCACATTTAAAATTTGTGTTTGCCAAAATTTCAGCAATATACAGCATGTCTGTGAAATTCTCACCTTCTTAGGATCCTTCACAAAGTAACTTCCACTAGACCCTTGAGAGATTCTCTTTGGAAAAACTCCAAGTTCTATTGCTTGCTCTGCTGCTGATATAATTTCAGCAAACTCTGGATCATCCAAGAATGCATTCATTCCTGCCATGTGAGTATAAGAAGTCACTGCATTAGGAGAGAGATCAGCTACGAGAACGCTCAGCGTATGCACCACCGTATGTATGCACTAGGTCACGGGTTTGAGGACAGTAAGGTAGAGAAAAATGCACTCAAGTATGACTTGTTCCCCTCTGACCCTCCTCCCTGACCCAATCCCACTGCTCTTTAAATTCCAATAATGACACAGGGGTGAAAAAGTTCACTCTTTCTTTTCTTGTTTTTAATTTTAAAGAAAAGAAAAAACCAGTAACAACAATGGTGTAAAATCTCAAAACAAGGTTGTAGAGAATAACAATGGTTAGTTCATTGCATATTGTTATCTTCAAAGTAGTTGCTCAGATTACAAGATATAGGGATGAAAAATTGATCAAGTAATATAGGCCTGAACCTTTCTGCTTCTTGAAAACAATCACACGGACACCTCTCATTTCTGCTCCTCTCCATCGAGGCTGTTCTCCTTACTGCAGCTCTAACTCTAGTTTTGTCTCCAATTCTGTCTTTACCAGTACCTGCAACCTCCCCACATTTTCAATTTCAAGCATCTCTTATCTTCCCAGTTCACTGAGTCCAGAACTTCTCTCCCACCGCTCTACCGCATAGGCCTTCTTCACCAGCTGAGGTCCTTAGTTCCCTCTTCAGCCAGGCTAAAATTCTGGCCCAGCACTGTAGAACCACTTTGCCATGCTCCCTTCATCATGGAATGTGCCCAGTACTTGTGAAGGCAGGGTCCGCTGCTGACTCTGTCTGCTCAGGGACAGTAGACTTACGTGCACGAGCCAACTCCTCTCCCGACGTCTCCACCTCCTTTCCACTCACCCTCCCAGCAGATGGCCCCGTGCCCTAATCTCACTAAGAGAATTAAAAAAATGACCACCAGCCCCAGCACGATATCCATTGACCCATTCCTTAGCTGTGCGTTTTCTAGGTCGTTTGCGCTCCTTTTCTCTCTCCTCTCCCTCATTAACACTGATGACTCCTAACTTTACATCTCAAACCTGCACTGCAGCGCTCAATGTCTCCACTTGGGTGTTAATACACAGGTCAAACTTCACTACCTCAAGCTCTGGGTTCATCTTTACCCACCCTCCTGAAGGCTTCATGGCCATTCTTCCCTGTTCCAGCTGTTGTCAACTAAAGATCTTCCAGTTAAGCCTTAGAATCTGCCATGATCTCACATACTAAGCTGGACTGTCAACTTAATTGGTGCGTGAGCTGCCTAGGGGACTAGCAAAGCACACTTTTGGGTGTATTTGAGTGGGTCACAGGGGCATGATTTTTGGTTACCGTGTGTCATGGTTTGGGGTTTTTTGCGAGGTGAATGATACAATACAGGAGACATATTTTATAAGATTATAATAGTTACCCACAGAATCATATACAAGAGAGTGCAGGAAATCTGTCCATACACTATAGACCAAGAATCCAGCTGAAGGCTTAGATCCTGAATTAATGTCCTGCATGAGTCCTGCTGAAGACCTACAGCCCATAACAATGACTCCCATGAATCCACCTGGAGGCCCATAGCCCACAACAACGTCTAATGCAGGCCTGTTTCAGAGATCTGTGCTGGAAAGGCCCAAAGGTCAGTGGTGGAATCTAGAAAGCCTGTCTGTCTGTCAACCAGCAGGATGACAGACCTGTGCTAGCAGACTGAGGGATCTACACTGGAGCCAGGAAGTGACACTCAAAGTAAGAAAAAGAGCTCCCCGCAAAAGTACCATAGCCATCCTCAGCAACAGTGGGTCCCGAGCTCCTCTGTTTATCAGGAAAGCCAAGTTCTCACTAGGAAAGACAATGCGACAAGCTTCTCCATCAGACTGGCAGCATACCATCTTCCCCTCCGGAGTCAGGAAGTAATGCTGAGTGAGGACCACAGCTCCCTCAGAGTGAACCAAAACCACTCAGTGACAACAAGATTCTGAACTCCTTAGACGATGGGAACAACTAAGTTCATCAGGAAAGCCAGCATAACAAGCTCCTCCAAGAAAACCAGGAGCTCCTTACAGCTTCTACAAGCTCCCAACAGCCTCCCTTCTTTTCCAGTTCTGCCTCTTATGCTGCTGGCAATAATTCTCAGGAGGGCCTCCCACACGTGGCACCACACTTACTCAGTTCAGCTGGGTGTTGTAAGTTGGCCACCAGTTGTCAATCCACCACCCTGTGTGTACCTGGTCCCTTCCTGACACTGTTCCCCTGATCTACTTCCTAGCAACCACGGGTTGAACAGCTTTTCTCTACCAGGCCTTTCTACCAGCTTACCATGAACAGAACTCTCTGAAATCATAAGCCTGTTCATAGTTCAATCTGGGAGGCATTTCAACGCCATATGGGTGTTATGAAAATTCCTAAGTTTCCTTAAGTCATAAATAAAACCATTACTATTTTTTAAAAGATTGCACTGAGAAAAATACCACTACAAGGGCAATTAGGCATATTTAACCTATTCTAAAGAATAAATAATCCAAATACTTTAGTCATGTCTGTAAATTGATATGCCCATCCCAAATCACTCTTATCTATCCCTTGAAAAAAATCTTTAAAAATAAAGAGATTGCCTTTTTTGGTTAACTTGGAAAAAGGATCAGTATTTAGTGGGTACTTATAGATGTATTTATTTGAATTACTTGAATACGTGTAAATTCTAGTCTCATTCAAGCCCTCTAAGAGCTCCCTCTGTAACTTTTTCCATGGAGGTTCTGAGGTCCATCTCCAGTCCTGTTTGTTTTGAGACAGAGTCGCACTGCTGCCCAGGCTGGCCTCGAACTTAGGATCTTCCTGTCTTTCCCTCTCCAGTAGCTGGAAGTACAGCATGCACCACATCTGTAGACTCCTCACTCTTCACAAGATGCTCAGCTCGCCCTCTGAGACTTGTGGTTGCCATGAATACACTGAATCCACTTCCCATGGCTAATTCTTCAATTCTTCATCCTGCACATTTGCAACACTAACACAATGCTCTAAGCCCCACTACAACAGAGATCTTTGTTTTCTGACATATCCCACATGCCTAGAACAGGGCCTGGCATATGTGGGCCATCAATAAATGTGCTTGAAACATTAACAAATTATCCCCTGAACCACACTTAAGGCGTGTCCTTTACAAAGCAAAAAATGAAAATGGATTCAAAAACCCATTATTAGCTTTTTATATTTAGCTGAATATAAGTATCCATGGTAATTTTATCAATATTCATTTTAAATGAATAAGTCAAAATGAACTTGTCCTCCCTTGAGGATTAGAAGTACATCTTACTCACAAATCAGAACATTTGCTAGAAAAAAGTAAATGCTAACAAGTTTGCTGAACTGAGCCCTGTCTCAGTGATCACAGTGCTCTTCACCCTGCAGGTCACAGGTTGGATGCCAGCCACTTCCTCTGCCAAAGCCTCCCTGGCTCCCACATCCTGGACACGGTTCCATGTGTCTGAGGGACACTCAGCTTTCCCCATCAGGGGACATGCAGGGTCTCTTAGAAATGTTTGTTCAATCGACCATTTCCTTCATTAAGCTGTGAAACTGTGGGGACAGGGCTAGCCACCACAGGCAGCCACTGGATAGAGGCCACTATTGTTTCCTCAAGGTCTTGGTTTACACTGGCACCCAGTAGGCACTCAAATGTTTGATGAATGCTGAATCTCTGTAAGCACAGGAAACAAAGGACAACTGTATTTGGAGCAGCGGATAAGGAACAATCTCCAACACATGGCCACTCACTTTCCAAGGCTTGGTTACACTAGATCAAGACACACGTACACCCACTCTCGTACGCCTTCCTCTGACTTAGATTAGGACTGTCTTGAACCTCCATCAGGTAATACTAACACCAGCTATTAGACCTGCTTCTAAAGTGGGCTTCTGGGAAGCTCTAAAGCAGCTCTATGGAATTAATCACTTTTACTGATTGTTCCTTTATTGAGAGATACTGTTCAGCATGGAGTCTCCTCTCCAGAGAATATTTGACAAGCTATCCTTTATCAGTTGTTTTGATTCAAGCAGTTTATTTAAACTTTATGAACAGAACTGGGTTCTCTCGTTAACTGTTCGGCAATCTTAAAAGTCAAACTTGTGGCCTGCCTGCTTCAGGTAACAGATGTACGTCGGGTACTCTTATTCCTCCACCTTATTCAGTTTATTACTCGTATTTCTCATTCTCATCTTCCTCATCTTTAAATCATTTTACTTTGTTCACACACTTATAAGCCATCATATTCATAAACACACATTTTCTTCTATTTTGGCTGCTTTTTTGTAGATTCGAACACTATTCTCTATCAGGGTCTACAACAGAGGACATGTGTTTAAAGTTCAGTCATTTCACACTCCCTGCTTTAAGTGGGAATAAAAAATAGTGCTTGCTTTAGAGGATTCCACGTGAATTAGTTACAGGAACTATGAACTCTGCCTACCACGTACCAACTGCTGTATAGGTGCTGTCATCCTCTGTATAACTACACAGTTTAATGATTAGTATAACTACAACAAGGAACGCCAGAACTCCTAGTTTGACTCTGATCTAACAACTTGCACTACGGTTTACGTTATTTCTAGACGATGTCAAATGCCTTGTTAAAATAATGAGCATATGACACTCTTCTTTTGGCAAAGTATGTAATGCCTCTGTCTGTATAAACAAAATAGTTAAGCATCATGAATGATGTTAATATTGACCTAAGGCAAAAATGTCTTGGAAATAATTTGATGGTAAAGGGAGGGGAAAGGAAGTAAAATAAAAAACCTAGCCAGGTGTGGTAGTACACACCTGTAATCCCAGCACTCAGGAGGCTGAGGCAGGAGGATCGGTACAAATTTGAGACCAGCCTGGGATACAAAGTGAGTTCAAGGCCAGCCGAGTGTATAGTGAGAATCTGTCTCAAAAAGACAAAGAAAACTAAACTAAAATAAAATGAAAAAACCTAAAGCCGGGTGTGGTAGCACACACTTGTAACCCCAGCACTCAGGAGGCTGAGGCAGGAGGATCACTCTGAGTTCAAGGCCACCTGTAATGTATAGCAAGACCCTGTCTCAAAAAAAAGAAGAAAAACACCCCTCAACCTAAATATCTAGTTAACATATACTTCTCAGAAATGTCTTCTAAAGATTTCTGAGCTGTTTTTACAGCTCAAAATTATTTTAAAATTCCATTAAAATTAAACTTCCATAATATTCAGAAATAACAAACACAGGGATCTAAAGTAAAATGGAAATAAAGACATTAAAAAAAAGAAAAAAGACCTAGTTTCAGTCCTGGTTTCAGACCTAGTTTTATCACTTCTTGGATATTTGACTTTGGGCAAACCACTCACTTCTGAAGTTTTAGGAACTGCCAGTCACTACAGTTACATTAATTTCCAGTTCTCAGAACAAGGGGGTCAGTGATGACTAACTTGCTGTGGTGTTACGAGAATTAAAGGAAAATAATTTTTAAAAGATCTTAAACTCTTAGCACCACTAAGAAGGTAGGAATTCCTTTTAATAATTTACGTTCTAATCATCATATTCATCTTCACTTTGATCTTGTTTACAAAAAAGCATTTTCACACAACAAACACAATTCGGGTTCTACTAAAAATAGTAAAACTGTGGAGTAGAAAGTGGCAAGCTAACCATATGGATTTTAATCACTTCCTGGACTCAACTCTAGGTAATGTATGTCCAAACCGACAGCATTGCTAGATGAATGCAGCTTTATTTGTGATCTGGTTCCAACTTTAGGTTTCTTTGTTCTAATTAGTGTGGTACTGCAAATGGCATATGCAATTAGCTAACCTTGTAATGGTAGCAGACATTCCTGTCAGAAGTTTTTTCTAAGGTTTAACCATTGGACAAGCTGGATTTCTCTGTTTTCTTAAGACAGGGTCTTGCTATGTACTTCAGGCTGGCTGGGAATTCGTAGCAATATTCCTGCCTCTGCCTCCTGAGTGCTGGGATTACATGCATGGGCAAGCACACACAGCCAAACTACTCTCTTTGGATCTTTCTGATTTGTTTTAGAATACTTATGTTTGAATAGAAGTCTTTTGTGACTTATTCCATCCAAAATTCTTTAAGTGATTAAAGCCACATTAGAGTAGTAGGAGCAGAACAGGTAAAATCTAACAACTCCGGGAAGACAAAGCAGTATTCATTAAAAAACAAAACAAAACAAACACACTACTTTCTGGGGCTTTTCTTTAATCTCTGTCACGTGGGATGATACTCCAGGCACAGCATACTGGCCTTCTCTAAATGCAAATAGCTGTTAGCACTATCTCCAAACAGGCCTGTCCGTCACTACCTGTAAGTCTTTATGTATCAGTCTAATCGCTTTCCACCAAAGTAACCCAACTTCACACGCCAAAAAAACTTAACTTCAAACAAATATTCAGGCCTGTACTAGCATGGCTACATTTAACTAACTTCAACATTCTTTCAACTACCCTCTTTCAGAGGTTCTCAGTGCCGTTAAGGGTGAAAAAGAGGTGTTTTCTTAACGTATCGGTACAGAAGCTACTCAAAGACTTTGCCAGGGAGGTTGGCAGAAACAGGAATTCAACTGCCTCTGCCCTTTCTGCCAACGTCACAATAACATGTGGTAGAAAGGGACTTTGAAACGCGTCCCCGTGGCAGTGGGCAGCCGGCCCTTCATCTCTCTACTGCCATCCACCTTGCAAACGACTCACTACTCGGGCAACTTTTGGCTAGTTCAGAGATCTCAATTTCAAACTCAAGCCCAAACTTGAGCAAACGCTTTTACGTCATTTGGCAGTGTTAAGCGTTCCGCCGAGAGCGACTCCAGGGCGGACTCACCGCGGGGTCAGGACTAAGGCATCCGAGTTTAAGGACAACCGCTGGCCGGAGGTGAGCCAGCCCACAACCACTGACTAGAAGAGGGGACAGCAAGCCAAGAGCCGGGCCGGGCCCGCGGGGCGCCCGAGGAGCGCTCGCACCTGGGATCGCAGGGCGGTTCCGGTCCAAGTCCGGGGACAACCTCCAGGCGTCTCCGCGCGGGAGCAGCGGCTCCCGGTCGCCGGCCTCGCACGGGGCGGCCGCGCCCTCGCCCTCGCCGCCCTCCGCCTCCTGCAGCCTCACAGCGCAGCCGGGCGCGGCTCTTCGCGGATAGGCCCCGGCGGCGCGCGGCAGCAGCGGCTCCCGCTCCTCGTCGTCGTCCTCCTCGGGGCTCCCGCCGCCCGCTGACGCCCGCGCGCCGCGCTCACAGGGCTCCGCCATAGGCGCCCCTCGCTTTCCCAGGCCGAGTCAGCGCGGTCAGCGGCTAGGGCTTGACCTTCGCATCGCGGGAAACACGAGCCGCTCAGCAGCCTAACGCCGCCTTCCCCGCTCCACCCCCCGAGCTCCGCGGCAGCCCAGCGGTTACGTCGCCCGGCCCGGCCCGGCCGCGCCCCACTCCACCTCCACCCCCGCCGGGTGCTGACTTTACGCCTGCGCGTAGGCGGCGGGCGGGCGGGCCAGTAAGGGTGGGAAGCGCGAGACAGGGAAGAGGCGGGGCACAAGGAAGGGGCGGGGCGCGAGGTAGGGGCGGGGCGCGAGGAAGGGGCGTGGCGAACACCTACCGGGGCGGGTCCAGAAGGTGCACTGCTCACCTGCTGTTTGTCCGTGGAGTGCCAGACTCAGACTCATTTCTGCACAGGTGCCCTCTTCGGCTACAGAATTCTCTCTGAGTTTACTACAAGCTGTAGGTTATGTAGGTTTATTTGAACGACTAATGCACTATTTGTTTCCCTCACTAGACGTCTTGTTTCAGGTATTCTTGTTAATGGTAGTTTTTTCCGACTTATCTACCAGAATTTTACCAATGTTTAAAATCGTCAAAAAACCACACTTTGGTTCCATTTATTTTCTCTGTCTAGTTCACTGATCATTGCTCTTTTTTTACTTACTTGGTGTTTGATTTATTTTTCTGGTTGTTTAGAGATTATTGATGGAGGAACTTTTGACTTTTTAAATTTATCCACTTAAAGCTACGAGTTGCCCTCCTATCATTGCTTTAGCTGCATTCTACTGCTTCTGATACAGTGAGTATTTTCATTCAGCTGATGTAGTTTTATCTACTCAATTGTTTTTCTCCCACTCGTTTGTTTGGGTGTGTTAATTTCCACACATTTAAGGGCGTTTTTGCTTCTCTAGATATTATTTCTAACTTGAACCTTTTGCAGACAAAGAAGATACTCCAACATTTCTGTCCTGTGAACTGTATTGAGACTCATTTCACAGCCTAGATGTTCCTAACCTGGTGAATATTCCATGTGCATTTTAAAAAGAGTATGCCTTCTGCAATCTAGGAGTTATATATCTATCAGTTCTATAAATAATTAATGCCATCTCCATTCTTTCTGGAGTGAGTTGGAATCTCAGTGTTGTTTTAATTTGTGTTTTTTTAATGGCTGGAGATATTGAACATTTTTTCATGTATTTATTGGCCATTTGTATTTCTTCTGAGAAGTGTCTGTTCAGTTGCCCATTTTGTAAATTGGGTCTTTTATTTGGGGAAGTCTAATTTTTTGGTATTCTTTATATGTTTCAGATACTAGTCCTCTATCCAAGGAGTAGCTGGCAAAAAGTTTTCCTATTTTATAGGTTATCACTTCACTCTGTTATTTCTTTTGTTTTGCAGAAGCTTTCCAATCTCTAATTCTTCCTGTTATCTCTTGTGCAATTGGGATTCTGTTCAGAAAGTCCTTGCCTTGTGCCTTCAAGAGTTTTACTTATTTTATCTTCCAACAGATTGTGTTTGTGTTTTAGCATTTAGATCTTTGATCCATTTTTATTTTAGTTTAGTACATGGTGAGAGATATGGTCTAGATCAGTGACAGCAAAAATTTTAGAGACTGAGTGCCCAAATTGCAACCCAAAATACACATATTTATGGCAAACTGCTAATACTGCAATTAAACCTGAATGTGTGGCTGCTGGGGTGATGCTGGGGTGACTTGGCTCAAGTCCCAACAGCAAGGGCTCCATGTGCCACTGTGATGTGTGTGCCTCTACCAGTCCAGATTCAGTCTTCTGCATGTGAATAGCCAGTTTTCCAGCACAACTTGTTCAAGAGGCTATCTTATCTCCACTGTAAACTTTTGGTCCTTTGTCAGTGATCAGGAAGCTGAAAATGCTTGTAATTGTTTCTGCATCATCTGTTCTGCTTCATTGATCCATATGTCTGTAGGGTTTTCCCTCCTCCAATACCATGTGGTTTTTATGACTGTATCTTTGTAGTATAACTTGTAGTCTAGAATTATGATTCCTGCTGCCTGCTCTTGTTGCCCAGGATTGCTTTTGCTATTCTAGCCATCTTCTGGTTCCATATGAATTTTAGGATTTTTTCATTCTATGAGGAAGGCTACTGGTATTTGATTAGGGCTATGTTAAATCTGTATATCAGTTTTGGAAGTGGGGCCATTTTGACTATACAGATGCATCTGAAAGCCAGAATCATGGAATGAATTCTGTGGCTAGAATTGTGGAAATAATTACTTTTATGAACTGAGGCACCACTGTATTGGTTCTGCCTATCCAGAAAAAAGGGGACATCTTTCCATTTTCTGAGGTCTGCTATAATCTCCTTCTTGAGAGTACTGTATTTTTTATTGTAGAATTCTTTCACTTCCTTGGTTAATTTTTTTGTTCTAATTTAATTTTTCTTAATGCTATTTTAAAGGTATTAGTTCCCTAATTTCTTTCTTGGTGAGTTATTATGTACAGGAACACTACTAATTTTCTGTGTTGGCTTTATATCCTATTATGGTCCTGAATTTGGTTATTAATTCAAGGAGTTTTGGGGGTCTTCTATGTAGAGGATTGTCTCAGTTACTTTTCTCTAGTTGCTGGGACAAAATACCCAACACCCAAAATTAAGGAAGGAAAGGTTTATTTAGCTTAGTTTGTGGAGGTTTCAGTCCCTACTTGGCTGGCTCCAAGGCAGAGTGGCACATGGCAGAGGGCAACATGCCAGTGGAAGACAACAAAAGTACTAAGAGAAAAAATGGAGAAGCAGCAGCAAGCAAGCCTCTTTCACACCCTTATATTGTATGCAGGCTGCCTGCCCCAGGGTGGGTGTAGCATTCACTCCCATAATCCCTGCACTCACACCCATAATCCCAATGAGTCAGTCAAAAACTCTAGAAAACTCCATGACTGCATGTGGCTTTGGGGGGACATCCAGACACAAACCATAACAAGGATTATGTCATTTGCAAATAATGCTAATTTGACTTCTTCCTCTCTATACATATCCATTTTATTTATTTTGCTTGCCTGATTGCTCTGGCTGATGTTTAACTATATCCAACAGTAGGAATTCAATATAGTAGCAGACATCCTTGTCTTGTTCTTGATTTTATTTTGTTATTTTTTGTTTTTTGAGACAGGGTCTCACAATATAGTCCATGCTGGCCTTGAACTGACTGTTTAGCCCACAGTAGCCTTGAACTCACAGCAATCCTGCTAACTCAGCCTCCGAAGTGCTGGGATTTCACATTATTCCTGATTTCAGAGGGAGGACTTTCAGCTTCTCCTCACTTAACATTATGGTTTGCCATAAATGCTTTATCAGATTGAAATAAGGGTCCTTCTATTATTTTCTGTTTTCTCCAGGTATTTTTTAAAATCATGAGTGGATGTTAGATTTTGTCAAAGGTTTTTTCCACATCAGTTGAAATGATCATATGGTTTATGTCCCTGCTTTCGTTTGTGTTGTATTACATTTATTGATCTGTGTGTGATGAACCATCCCACGTCCCTGGAATGAACCCTACGTGGTCATGATGTATGATCTTTTCAATGATTTGTTGCATCCTATCTTATTTACTTCAGCTGTTATTGAGATACAATACCTGACACCTCCAACTTCAAGGAGAAAAGGTTTATTTGGGCTGGCAGTTTGTAGCCCACGCAGCTGGTTTGAAGGAGGGCAGCATGGCGGAGGGGCATGGCAGAGGAGAAACAGCTCATGGCATGGCAGCAGGAAGTGGAGTGATCAAGGGAGGAAGCAGGAGATGTGCTTTTCCAGGTCACACCCCCCAGTGACCCATCTCTTCCAGTCACACTAATGAGTATCAATGTTCACAATCCAGTCAGCTCCCCAAAACCCACCTACGAGGCAGGAAGCTTTGGTGGGGAGACATGTACATATCAACCATAACACAGCCTCTTTGCCAGTATCTTGTTGAGGATTTTTGCATTAATGTTAAGGAGATTGGTCTGCAGGTCTCTCTTCCATTTGGGTCCTTTGATGGTTTTGGGATCAGGGCATTGATAGCATCCCAGAATGACTCTGAGAGTACTCCTTCCATTTTGATTTTGTTAAAGAGTTTGAGGAGTAATGGCATTCAATCTTCCCTAAAATTCTTGTGGAAATCAGGAGTGAATCCATCAGCACCTGGGCTTTTAGTAATATATTTTTAAAAAATTATTGCTTCAATATCATTGCCTCATATGGGATTATTTGGGGTTTTTATGTTTTCTTCCTGCAGCTTTGGTCATTCTTATATAGCTAGGAATCTATCCATTTCTTCTGAATTTTCCATTTTACTAGAGTACAGGTTCTCATAATTCTCATAAAATCTTCTGGATTTTAGCAGAGTTCATTGTGATTTCACCTTTTTCATTTCTAATTGCACTGATTTGGGTCTTTCCTTCAAAAAGGATTTTAAGCACCAAAAAAACAGCAGAGTTTACCAAATTATTAATAATTATACTGCAACTCTTCCATCTCAAAGTGCCTTATTTTTAAACTTGGAGTTCAGAAAATAGAAACGTTAACATTTCTATATGTCCTTGGCAATACAACATTTTTGTTAAAATGATTTTAACTTGTTATGAATGTTACATATGTTTGTCAAAACATTAGAACTACAAATTTCTCCCATTCAATAAATGAAAACATCTAATATTCAAGTAAATGAGCAATGTCAGTCTTCATTACCTATTATCTTCATTATCAAACCAAATTATCATCAGCTGAAGTAGACTTTTTTCAGCTCATACAAACATATTAAAATATGTCTATGTGTCAGGCTTGTGAATGTAGTTTGGCAGTAGAACGTTTGCTTAGCATAGCCCTGGGTTATATATATATATATATATATATATATATATATATATAAATAAAATCTCACATTTGAACTTATAAGTTTTTTCACCTTTAGTAATTTTTACTAATACTGTCATTTTTTTTTTAAAGCTGAATAATTTTCGATTTTTTTTTTTTTTTTTTTTTTTTTTTTTTTTTTAAAGTTTAATATTTTTTTTTTTTTTTTTTTTTTTTTTTTTTTTTGCGGTACTGGGGATCAAACTCAGGACCCTGCGCTTGCTAGGCAAGCGCTTATTCCACTGACCTATATCCCCAGCCCCTATTTTCGAATGTTTTAAAGCAGCTTCAGAAACATGTAACCTGTGTTTCCTACATTTACACAATTAAACCATAACTATATATCAGGGTCTTTCAAACAGAGGTCTATGAATGCTTGACCGTCTGTAGACATGTTTGTGTGGGCCTACGAGTTTTCTATAAGAAACACAGACTTTGTTCCCATGGGATATTCCCTTAGGAGGGCATTCTTTAATATGAAACTTGTCATTACTCCACAGACTCACTCTACAATGCCTTAGAATTCTGAACATTCCCACAGATGCTTTTGTTTCATGTTAAATGTCACCCTTACACTTAAAAGAAAACTCGTCCAATAGAAGACAGGAAATATACCTTCTATTTTATAGCCAAAAGCTTTATAAATACTAAATTAGTGAGTCAATGTGTAAAATTCTGTTTATTTATTTTGTGGTTTCTTTTTTTTTGAGACAGGGTCTCGCTGTGTAGTTCAGACTGGCCTTGAGCTCACTTTGTAACCCAGGCTGGACTCAAACTCACAACGATCCTCCTGCCTCAGCCTCCCGAGTGCTGGGCATGTGTCACCATGCCCTCTTGGTGCCTTTTTTTTTTTTTTTTTGAGACAAGATCTCGCTATAGTTTAGGCTGGCCTCACAGTGATTCTCCTGCCTACTTCCCCAGCCAGTGTCGCCACGCCCTAATCTCTCATTTCATTAGGGTGCAAAGAATTCAGCAAAGAGAAAAGGCAGTGAGACTAGATGAGAAAGAAACCTGAGCCCACTTCCAAGGGTTGCATCTCAGTGGAGTCATACAGGACATACTTTCTTCCCCAAACTGCAATTGTGACCATCACGAGTACTCAGTGTCAACCAAGGAAGCTCATTAGAAACTCAGTGCCTGGGGATGTTTTAGGGATGACCATGTAGGTGTCCTTTATTTGGCATGAATCAAAACTCTAGACCCCTAGAAGCAAAACATATTCAGCGTAAACCATGTTGTTTTCACAAAGTTTTAGCGCAGCTCACCACCCTTATCAGGAATAGTAGCAACCCTTCTGAAATCCCAATTCCTGAAGTTAGTCAAGACCCAGCCTTAGCAAGCAGGCCTAAGGACAGCAGTCTCAGGCCTCCTGTCTTAACTCTTTTTGGCAAACAACCCATCAATAAGACAAAGCTTTTACTGCTTACCACAGTAAGAATGTTATAGACAGCTAAGTTAGGCAGTCAGACAGGGCTGGGCCCTCCAGGGAGTCAGGGCAGAGGATGAGAATACATGACAACTGTGGCTGAAGCCTGCATCCATTGCAGGCCAGGCCTCAAAGATGAAATGACTAGACCTATATACCTCCCTGAGGGACAAACAATACACTAAAATCGATATTACTTGGCCCAATAAAGTCTAGCTAGACGTCAGTCATTCAGATGGGTGACCAAGACTCATCTCTTCAAAAAAGGTTCTTCTTCTTCTATACACTTGCTATGTGACCTGCTTCCCCATTGGATCAACATTACCAGAGCAGTTATACTTGTAATCTTATTGGTTGATCATACACTTGTCCCATGTTGTACCCACCTCATGATTTTGTATCTACCTCATGATTTTGCTCCATAAAACTTCCTTTGAAAACGGCTCATTGGGCCCCCTCCTGTCTCAGGAATTGTCTCTCTCTCAATAAAACTTCCTGCTGTTAACCTCCAATGTTCCTTAAAATTCATTCTTTGTTTTTGGAGAACATGAACTTGGTGTTTTGGCCATTTAGTAGGTTTGGAGTTACACTTATTTTCCCCGTATCATTTAGAGGCTCCAGCAAGATAATTGGAAAGAGGATTCAAAGCTCAGTGTTGAATTCTTTTACTCCTTTGACATGTATTCTTAAGTACTGGAAATCATTCAACCCTTGCATATTGAGAAAGAGTTGTTTAATATTTATCTGCACCCACACATGACCTGCTTACCCCCTAGAGGCAAAATGGAATGTAGAGAAAAGTATGAACATGATACTACCTCACAGAACTGTACTGTAATAGAGAGGGAAAATGGTCAGAATTACCTTAAGTTGAGACTTTCTTTGGATTAAGAGATAATCCTTACAAGTGCTCAAAATGTAAATGTAAGCCACAGGAAAACCAGACACCTCTGGCCCCTCAGGCACAATTGGATGTAACTACTAGCACTGAGCCTGAGGCTCTCCTCCCTTGCTCTTTGGATCCTGAAGACTAGGTCTCCAAGGCAACTTTAATCAAAGCCTTATCTAATATACAAAACCTGAGGCTCCCCCCACTTGCCTTTCAGATCCTAAGGGTGAGGCTTCTACACCAGCTGTAATTGAAGCCTCTACTGGGCTATATCCGTCCGTAGCTGATTTTGCTCAAGCTCCTCAAGGACAGCAGTCCTTATGGGAAGCAAATGGCCAATACAGGACTACCCATGTCCATGTGCCCTTTTAGATCAGACCTATGAATTGAATTGGAAAAATGTAAATCAAACATTGATTTCTAATGAGAGACAAGCAGCATTACAAGCCACTGTTACATTTGGAGATGAATATCATCTTTGAAAACCTGTTAATTTTAGAAGGCCTACTGGAGCCCAAGCAGTCCCTACACAAGATCTTCCTTCACTCACTCCTTTTTAATTGTGCCTGAAAGTCCAGTTTCCTTCCTGGGGAAAGATATCCTGTTTGAATACTTAACATACATGCATGCAGGTCGGGTATATTGCCTTCCCCTCATGGGGACAGAAATAAATCATGAAGTATGGACAATTAAAGATAAAACAGGTAGGGCAATAAGCACTACCCCAGTACAAATATATCTCAAAGACCCTACTATTTTTCTTCACCAGAAACAATACCCTCTAAGGCTTGAAGTCAAGAGGACTAAGCCTACAACTGACAACTTAAGGGCACAAGATCTACTTATACTCTGTATCAGGCCCTGAAACACTCCAATCTTGGGAGTTCAGAAACCTAGTGGGGAGTGGATGTTCAGGAACTTAGACTGATAAATGAGGCAGTAGTGCCAATTCACCCAGAGGTACCTAACCTGTACACCCTCCTTTTTCAGATCCCAAAAGATGCCTATTGGTTTTCAGTGTTTGATTTAGAAAATGCCTTCTTTTGTATTCCTTTGCATACAGGTTTCCTAGTTTCTTTTGCCTTTGAAAACCTCTTGACCAGGCCTCTCAACTGACTTGGACTGTGCTTCCTCAAGGGTTCAGAGACAGTCCTCATCCTTTTGAGCAGGTGCTTTCCCATGACTTGGCATGTTTTGACTTTTCCCAAGTCATAGTCCTGCAATATGTAGATGACGTATTGTTATGTGCCCCCTCAGAAGAACTCTCTAGCCAAGGCTCCCATCCTCTACTGAATTTTCTAGCAGACAGAGGTTATTAGTTCCAGGAAATAACTTTGCAGCCTTGAGGTAAAATGCTTGGGCCTTATCACATCTAAGGAAACCAGAAGGCTGGAGAAAGAAAGAATTAAACCAGTAATTTCCTTCATGCAACCCAAGACCCTAAAAGATCTAATGAGATTTGTCTTGGTTATTTTTCTCTTGTTGCTGAGACAAAATACCTGATACCCAGAATTAAGGAAGGGAAGGTTTGTTTAGCTCACAGTTTATGGAGGTTTCAGTCCATACTCAGCTAGCTCTGAGGCAGAGTAGCGCATGGCAGAGGGCAACATTTCATGCCAGTGGAAGACAGCAAAAGCAACAAAAGGGACACACCTCTTTCCCTCTCTTATATTGTATGCAGGCTACCTACCCTAGGGTGAGTGTGGCACTCACAGCCATAATCCCGGCACTGGACATGAATTCAATCACAAACCCTAGAAGCCCACTCCATGACTGCATGAGGCTTTGGGAGTACATCTGGACAAAAAACATAAGATTCCTAAGAATTACAGGCATGTGTTACCTTTGGATAACAGGGCCTGGTGAGATCACATAACCCCTCTGTCAGCTTATAAAGGAATCCCAAAAGGCAGATACCCATATTTTAACCTGGAAACCTAGTTCCCAATCTGCATTCTAGAAGCTTAAACAAGTGCTTTTAAATGCTTCAGCATTGAGCCTACCAACAGGACACCAACCATTTTCATCTATATGTTGAGAAAAAGTGGGGCAAGTTTTGGGGAGTGCTTACACAGGGTCGAGTACCTGCTCAACAGCCTGTAGAGTATCTGAGTCGTGAATGAGACATTGTAGCAAAGGGATGGACTTTGGCCCTTAGCGTGTAACTCTCATAGCTGTCCTGGTATCAGAGGCATCTAAGCTGACTTTAGGCAAAGATCTCACTATATATACACTCACAATGTGGCAGGATTTCTTTATTTCAAAGGGAGCCAATGGCTATCAGACAACCAACTTCCTAAATACCAGGATCTACCTCTAGAGGGATCAGCCATCCAAATAAAGACACATTCCTCCTTAAACCCGATGACCTTTTACCAGAAAAAGAAGAAATTGAGGCTGAAAGACATGACTGTGAACAGGTAATTCTCCTTATGTACACAGCCGGAGAAGACGTTGGACACAGCCCTTCCTGAGCCTGACTTGACTCTTTCCGTGATGCAGTTCCTTCATGGGAAATGGGACAAGAAAGTCAGGTTATATAGTAGTGACTCTATATCAGACACTGGCAAGTTCCTCACTTGCCCCTGGGACTAATGCCCAGCTAGCAAGGCTCATAGCTGTGACAAGGGCTTTGCAAGTCAGCAAAGGACAGAAGATCAATATTTATACTGAATGATTATATGTGGTTAATACCAACTATAGAACAACTCAGTAGAGGAGTCCCCTTATGTGGGGAACAAAGAAATTGCTCCTATTCTCATTGGTCTAACTACTAAAAATTTGGGGTGGACACCCTGTGAGCAGTATATACACACCATAACTTTACAGGTTGTTTAATCACCCTGGATTTAGATGGGAAGCCCACAATGGCTCATTGGTCCTGTGGAACCAATATGTGGCCCTGGCCACCCCTTTGATGGACAGGGAGATGCATGCTGGGATTTGCATGGTGATAAGGCAGGAATGTCAACAATATTGACAGACCTGCAAACTTACCTGTTTACTACATTGACAATCTAGAACTTTGTTTCACTGGTGTGATCATTTGGCTTTTACCTTTATCCCTTCCCAAGGATTAGAGACGTCATGCAACACACTGAGGTCTTGACTAACTATACTTAAATGACTTTTTGACTGGTCTCTCTCTCCTAGATGAATAAGTAAAATTAATAACTCAAACTGCCCTCCAAAATCAGATGGCACTGGACATTCTAACAGCAGCATAAGAGGATACTTGTATAATTATAAAAGCTGAATGTTGTGTGTACATTCCTGATCCTTCTGCTAATTATGGCAGTTAAGATTTGTTTTGTTTTGTTTTGTTTTTGAGACAGGATCTCACCATGTAGTTCATATGTGGCCTTGAACTCACTTTACTACATAGCGTTGGGTCGTCTTGAACTCACAGTGATCCTCCTGCCTCAGCCTTCTGAGTGCTGAGATTAGAGGCACGTGCCCCCACACCCAGCTGCTCAAGATATTAAGAGACAGGTTAATGCCATGTAGGATTCTGAAATTCCATGGACTTTCTCCCTGTCCTCTTTGTGGGAGTTGATTACTGGCTTTTCCTGGTGGAAACCTTTTGGTTGTATTCATGTATCAGTCAGAGTTTACTAGAGAAACAGCTGTAACACAAGATATACAAATGTACAAGAAGACTTCCGGGAAGATGGTGACTGGGTAGGCAGCAGAGAGAGAACCTTCCAGAGGATTACCACCCAGACAATGGAATATAGCAGTATGAAGACAGAAAGGAGAGAGGTGTGTACCCTGAACCCAAGAAGGATCTGAAATGGGAACTGAAGCCCTAGGAAAGACCAAGCAAAACCTCTCCTGGAGGAAAGGATCAGAGTGCCGCCACGGCACAGTTGGAGGGAGAAGAGATGGAGAAAGAGGAAGCCACTGCTTCAAACACACTCTTGGCCCAAGCCCT